>MPUH01001199.1:0-21192 GCA_001970955.1 Stentor coeruleus
AAAGACATCCAAAAATGAGTAAAAATAATAAGATAAAGTAAAAAAAAAAAAATTAGTTTTTTGTTTATACATAGATTTTATATCATAATTTATAGAAATGAGCAAACCACGAATTGATAAAACAGTGATTGAAAATAGTTGCAAATTTAAAAAAAATAAGAAAGGCTGATGATAAAGTTTCAATCAAAGTTAAGTTAAAAAAGAAAACTCTCTTCATAGGAAACAAAATCGATTATAGTGTTCAAATGCAATGCAAAGAACAAGATGATTTTATTGCTTTGATAAATCATATTTTAAATATCTAATTGAATTATAAATTATGGTATAAGGAGTTATTTTTGCTAATGTATGTTCCCTTCGAGTATTACAATGATTAAGGTTTGATCTCTTTTCAATAATTGTATCCAAATGGCTTTCAATGCATATTTCAGTACTTTTTTTTAATTCTGTATATACTTCATCTAGCATCTCTTCAAATTCTTACATTTTAATTCTTGAATGTTGTGACCTAGATGAATACCTCTTATGTTTGCATAATTTCTTAGTTAATATCACAGTTATCCTTTACTTTCATTTCTTTAATAAGCTTATTTTAATAGGGTGAAAATTTTTTGTTACAATTTATCGATTCATATTCAAATAAAGCAATTACTAAATGATTAGCTTATTTGACATAAATCTAATAAAATGCCTAAGAATTATTTTATAATTGTTAAATACTTTATTACTAACTATTAATTTTAAATTTTTTTAAAATCTGATCAAGTTTTTCATATGAATATTCTTCAACTATTGGAATACTATTTTCATGGTTTATGTTGGTAATATATATATATGATGAATCTATAGTAATTGAAATTCCGCAGAACTCGCAAAAAAATACATTTCGAATATTACTTTGGACGTATTGAGTACATTTTTTAATCTGAGATCCTGTAAATTCATATATGCAAATAGATGTCTGATATATAAAGACTAAAAACCTTTGACTTTGAGGGCTGGATAGTAACCATAGGAAGTCATTTGCAGTATGAGCTAAGGTATTTAATAATATGTAATTTTTATTATATAACCTTATGGCATTAGCATCAATGTACAATTTACATTTATTTACTAGATCGTAAAAACCTGTTGAATGATTTATTTGAAGTAGGCATCCATCATGACAAGAAAATTCATGTGACTCAATATTTTCAGTTAAGCCACATTCATAGCTAATTTTTTTGTAAATAAAATCTCCCAATAGTTTTTTTTCAATGATAATTGATTCAAGGCTATGCAATTCATTATGGATTATCTCTATTTCAAAGGTTTTTTGATTAAGCATGCTTTTATTATTCTCAGCTTCATATTTTAGTTGCGTTTCAAGGTCTTCTATTTTTTCGGTGAATTCTTTTTTAGTTTTTTCTAAAAGTAATTGATAGTTTTCTGATTCTTTTTTTAATTGACCTTTAAGATGTTCAATTTTGCACTTTTGGGATTCAGTTTTAATTTCTAAAGATTTTTTTTCTGAAATTAGTCTACTCATTTCATTAGATAAAATCTTTTGAGATTCTGGATTTGTAGATTGCTTAGAAATAATATTTAATAGAGGTGGACCACCAATAGCAATTTTTTTTGTGGGATCTAAATTATCGAAAGATTGGCCTTTTGATGTGTGGCTTAAATGTTTTTTTTCAGCATTACTATTGGATTTCTCATTTAATTGTTTTATTTCTTCTTCTTTTTTTTCCTTCAATTCTTGTATAGTTTTTAAATTCCTCTCTTTTTCATCTTCTAAACTGCAAATGTTTTTTAATGCTTCGTTAAAACCTTTATTAAGAATATTAAATTCTTTTTCAAGGTTCGAATATTTATTTTCTAACTCTAGAACTTTTTCTTCAGGATTCTTAATTTTATCAACCTCATTTTTAGCTATTTCTTCAACGACTTTTAGCTTTTTGCTAGCATCAGCAAGTTGTTTTTCGTTTTCCTCCGCAACTTTTAGTTTCTGATAAACTGCATCAAGCTTCTTTTTATTTTCTTCCATAATTTTCAATTTTTCACTAGCTTCCAGAGAAGCTTTTTCTTCCGCAACTTTTAGTTTCTTATTAGCTACAGCAAGCTTTTTTTCAATTTCTTCCATAATTTTTAATTTTTCACTAGCTTCTAGATTAGCTTTTTCTTCCGCAGCCTTTAATTTCTTTTCATTTTCTTCAAAAATCTTCTGTTTTTTAGAAGCAATTTTTTCCGCATTTTTTAGTTTCTGAGAAACTAAATCAAGCTTCTGAGAAACTGCATCAAGCTTTTTTTCATATTCTTCTGCAATTTTCGATTTTTCAATAGCCTTTTCTTCTGCAACTTTTTGTTTCTTATTAGCTACAACAAGCTTCTTTTCATTTTCTTCCACAATTTTCTGTTTCTTACTAGTTTCTAGAGAAGCCTTTTTCAGTTTTTCAATTTCAATAAGATTTTTTTCATTTTCTTCGACAATTTTCTTCAATTGTTCACTAGTTTCTAAAAGAAGATCCTCCTTTTCTTTAATCATTTTCGTTGTTCTATCATTTTTGCTTTGCAGTGAAAAAACCATTTTAATCTTTTCTTCTAGTTTCAACTGAGCTTCTTTATTTTTTTGAGTAATTTCCTCAAAAATTTTCTCAAGCCTACTAATCTCATTTTGTTTTTCTGCAATAATCTCATCACAAAGTTTAACTTTTTGTTCAAGTTCTTGCTGAGCTTTTACAAATTCTTCATTTTTTTTTAAACTATCTTCAAGTTTTTGATTAACTTCCAATATGATTTGCTCTAGTTTAGCCTTTTCCTCTAAGTTTTTATCCAAAAACTCTTTATTCTTTTCATGTTTCTCCTTAAAAATCTCCAAATCATTTTGGGGTTTTTCATCAGTGTCAAGGACAAATCTTTCAAAAAACTTATCATTGTGAAGTATGTCAATAGCAAAAGCTTCAATTTCATCTTTTTCCTTTGATCCTATAAGTTTTTTAGGATTTTCTATAAGTTCTTGAATATTTTGAGCTTTATTTTGGGCAATGATTATTTCATGAAGGACTTCCATATACTGTATGCAAACTTTTTCTGATTTTTGGCATATCTCTTCAGAAAGAAGTATGTATTTTATTTGAGCCTCATTGCTGAAGTTTTTTATTTCTTGCAAGAGGAGCTCTTTAAATTCAGGATTTGTATTTAAAGCTAGCTCGTTTTTATGTTTCTTTTCAATACTTTTGTGAGTTTTGAAGTGTTTTCCACAAAGCAGAGTGCTACAACAAACGAATATGCATACATTTTGGCATCTATTTGAGCCTGAACATTGATTTTCCATTTATTAGAACGCAATAAAATGTCTATAATTAAATTTATAAAAGTTGTAGTGCTTTTGCAATATACTAAAAATATTAAAAGTTTAAGAAAACTTAATCGGATAGTAGTTTATTATGATTATCTAAAAAAAAATATTTTTAAGAATATTGCTATATTATTTATTATCTGTACTTTAATGTAAAAACTAGAAGAATATTTTATAAATACATTAGCATTGACTCTTTATGCATGTTTATTCTGAGAAGACTTAGCATCATCCTAATATTAAATTATCTTTAAGTTAGTCTATTATTTCTTAAATATACGGCTTGCTATCAAAATAATATTAGGATATGCCATTGGCTGGACTATATTTTCTCTTTTTTTCTAATTCTTTTTAAGACCTTTTGAATATTTTTGATCAGTATTTGAAATATGGCATAAGGAAATATTTTTGTTGATGTATGCTCCCTTCGAGTGTTATAATGATTAAAAATTTGATTTCCTTTCTAATTGAATCCAAATGGTAATTTAATGTATGTTTTCAATACCTTTTTTTAATTCTGTATAGACTTCACTAGCATCTCTTCAAATTCTTAATATTGTGACCTAGATGAATGCATCTTACGTCTGCATAATTTCTTAGTTAATATCACAATTATGCTTTACTTTCATTTCTTTAATAAGTTTATTTTAATAGTATGAAAATTTGTTGTTGTAATTTATCGATTCATATTCAAATAAAGCATTGACTAAGTGATTAACTTATTTGACATAAATCTAATAAAATACCTAAGCATTCTTTTTATATTAAAATAACTGTTTATTATCTTTATTACTAACTATTAATTTTAAAGTTTCCTAGTATCTGATTAAGTTTTTCAACTGAATATCTTGCAACTATTGGGATACTATTTTCATGGTTTATATTGGTAACATAAATATATAATGAATCTACAGTAATTGCAATTCCACAGAACTCGCTAAAAAATATATTTCGAATATTACTTTGGTCGTATTGAGTACATTTTTTAATCTCAGATCCTGTAAATTCATATATGCAAATAGATGTCTTATATATAAAGGCTAAAAACCTTTGATTTTGAGGGCTGGATACTAGCCATAGGAAGTCATCTGCAGTATGAGCTAAGGTAATTAATAATATGTAATTTTTATTATATAACCTTATGGTAGCAGCATCAATATGCAATTTGTATTCATTTACTAGATCGTAAAAACCTGTTGATTGATTTATTTGAAGTAGACATCCATTAAGATAAGAAAATTCATATGACTCAATATTTTCAGTTAAGCCACATGCATTGCTAATTTTTTTGTAAATAAAATCTCCCAATAGTTTTTTTTCAATGATAATTGATTCAAGGTTCTCCAGTTCGCTAAGTCTTTTCTCTATTTCAAAGGTAATATCAATAAGTATGATTTTATTACTTTCAGCTTCATGTTTTAGTTGTTTTTTAAGGTCTTCTATTTTTTCGGTGAATTCTTTTTTAGTTTCTTCTAAAAGTAGTTGATAGCTTTCTGATTCTTTTTTAGTTTCTTCTAAAAGTAATTGATAGTTTTCTGATTCTTTTTTTAATTGGCCTTTAAGATGTTCAGTTTGAATTTCTAAAGATTTTTTTTCTGAAATTAGTCTACTCATTTCATCAGATGAATTTTTATGAGATTCTGGATCTGTAGATTTCTTAGGAATAATATTTAATGGAGGTGGACCACCAGCAGTTATTTTTTTTGTGGGATCTAAATTTTTGGAAGATTCACCATTTAATGACTTTATTTCTGCTTCTTTATTCTTTTCTTCTAAACTGTGTATAATTTTGAAATTCCTCTCATTTTCATCTTCTAAACTGTGAATTCTTTTTATATTCTTCTCTTTTTCATCTTCTAAACTGTGAATTCTTTTTAATGTTTCGGTAAAATTTTTATCAAGATCATCATATTCTTTTTCAAGGTTTGAATATTTTTTTTCTAACTCTAGAACTTTTTCTTTAGGATTCTTAATTCTATCAACATCATTTTTAGCTATTTCTTCTTTTAAAGAAATAATACTAGAATTTTTATTTTTGATTTCTTCATTAAGTCTTTCTATTTTTAGATGCAATTCATTGAATTTTTTTTCTTGCTCTGAGTTAAAGGCTTCTTGTATCTTCAAAGAGACTTGGCTTTTTTTAAGTATTTCTTCTAAGTCAGATAGATTTATTAAAGAATTTATGTAGTTTTCTTCAGCGACTTTTAACTTTTCACTAACTTCAGAAAATTTATATTTATACTCTTCTGAAATCTTCAGTTCCTCACTAGCTTCCAGAGAAGCTTTTTCTTCCGCAATTTTTAGTTTCTCACAAACTACAGCAAATTTTTTTTTNCAGAGAAGCTTTTTCTTCCGCAATTTTTAGTTTCTCACAAACTACAGCAAATTTTTTTTCATTTTCTTCCACAATTTTCAATTTTTCACTAGCTTCTAGAGAAGCCTTCTCTTCCGCAGCCTTAAGTCTCTGACAAACTATATCAAGATTCTTTTCATTTTCTTCCACAATTCTAAGTTTCTCGCTAGCTTCTAGAGAAGATTTTTCTTCCGCAACTTTTAGCTTCTCACAAACTATATCAAGCTTCTTTTCATTTTCTTTCACAATTCTCAGTTTCTCGCTAGCTTCTAGAGAAGCCTTTTCTTCAGCAATTTTTAGTTTTTCACTTATTTCAGAAAAAAAAATTTCATTTTCTCCCACAATTCTCAGTTTCTCACTAGCTTCTAGAGAAGCCTTTTCTTCGGAAATTTTCAGATTTTCACTCATTTCAGAAAATTTCTTTTCATTTTCTTCAACAACTTTCTTCAATTGCTCACTAACTTCAAAAAGAAGTTTATCCTTTTCTTCAACAATTTTCAAAGCTCTATCATTATCGCTTTGCAGTAAATAAATCTTTTTTCTATTTTCTTCTAGTTCCAACTGAGCTTCTTTAATTTTTTGAGTAACTTCCTCAAGATTTTTCTCATGTCCACTAATCTCATTTTGTTTTTCTGTAATAGTCTCATCACAAAGTTTTACTTTTTGTTCAAGTTCTTGCTGAGTTTTTTCGAAGTCTTCATTTTTTTTCAAATTATCTTCAAGTTTTTGATTTATTTCCAATATGATTTGCTCTAGTTTAACCTTTTCTTCTAAGTTTTTATCCAAAAACTTTTTATTCCTTTCATATTTCTCCTTAATAATCTCCAATTCAATTTGGGTTTTTTCATCAGTCTCAAGCAAAAATTTTTCAAAAAGCTTATCATTGTGAAGTACATCAATAGCAAAAGCTTCAATTTCATCTTTTTCCTTTGATCCTATAAGTTTTTTAGGATTTCCTATAAGTTCTTGAATATTTTGAGCTTTATTTTGGGCATTAATTATTTCATGGAAAACTTCCATATAATATGTGCAAACTTTTTCTGATTTTTGGAATATCTCTTCAGAAATAAGCGTATATTTTCTTTGAGCCTCATTACTGAAATTTTCTATTTCTTTTAAGAGGGACTCTTTAAGTTCAGGATTTGTATTTAAAGCTAGCTCGTTTTGATGTTCCTTTTCAATACTTTTGTGAGTTTTGAAGTGTTTTCCACAAAGCAGAGTGTTACAGCAAGCGAATATGCATATATTTTGGCATCCATTTGAATCTAAGCATTTATTTTCCATTTATTAGAATGTCTACAATAAATATATATAAGTTGTAGTACTTAAAATAATAATTGTTGATTGTCCAAATGATATTTAAAGTTATTATTGTTTTGTAATTTATAGTAGTGTCTTATGCATTAGTTTAGTAGTTTTCTAAAGTAGAAACTTGATTATAATACATTATTAAAGCATTAAAATTTATAATCTAATACTAGTGGTAAAACATTAAATTTATAATCTAATACTAATAGTAAAACAATAATACATAATCAATACTAGTGGTAAAATATTAAAATTTATAATCTAATACTAGTAGTAAAACAATAAATAAGCAGTTAACTTAATTTATATAAAGTAAACTATATAATAAAAAACCTAAACATTATTTTTATACTAAAATATCTATTTAATCTTTTTATTACTAACCATTAATATTGAAGTTTTCAAGAATCTGTATAAGATTTTCATGCGAATTTCTAATAATTATTGGAACGGTATTTTCACGGTTTATGTTGATAACATAAATATATGATGGATCAACAGTAATTGCAATTCCGCAGAACTCACTAAAAAAAACATTTTGAATATTACTTTGGTCGTATTGAACACATTTTTTAATCTCAGATCCTGTAAATTCAAATATGCAAATAGATGTCTTATATATAAAGGCTAAAAACCTTTGACTTTGGGGACTGAATAATAACCATAGAAAGTCATTTGCAGTATGAGCTAAGGTATTTAATANAATAACCATAGAAAGTCATTTGCAGTATGAGCTAAGGTATTTAATAATATGCTATTTTTATTATATAACCATATAGCAGTAGTATCAATATATAATTTGCATTCATTTGCTAGATCATAAAAACCTGAAGATTGATTTATTTGAAGTAGGCATCCATCATGATAAGAAAATCCATATGGCTCACATTGTCTATTTAGACCACATATATAATTAATTCTTTTATGAATAAAATCTCCCAATAATTTTTTTTCAATAATAAATGATTCAAGGCTATGAAGTTGATTATAGATTATCTCTATTTCAAAAGTTTTTTGATTAAGCATGCTTTTATTATTCTCAATTTCACATTCTAACTGTTTTTTAAGTGCTTCTATTTTTTCTGTGAATTCATTTTTAGTTTCTTCTAAAACTAATTGAGAGTTTTCTGATTCTTTTTTTAATTCGAATTCAAGATTTTCAATTTTGTATTTTTGAGATTCAATTCTAATTTCTAAAGATTTTTTTTCTGATAGAAGCTCGTTTATTTCATTAGATGAATTATTTTGAAATTCTGAATTAGTTAGCTTTCTAAGAGTAATATTTAATGGAGCTGGACCAGCAGGAGCTTTTTGATTGAGAGATTCTGTACTATATAATGTTTGACCTTTTTTTATCCAAGCATTACTAATGGACTTTTCATTAAATTTCTTTATTTCTGCTTCATTATTTTTGTTTTTTTCATTCAATTCTTGTATAGTTTTGAAATTCCTCTCTTTTTCAACTTCTAAGCTGCGGATTCTTTTTAATGCTCCACTAAAATTTTCATTAAGATCATCATGTTCTTTTTCAAGGTTTGAATATTTATTTTCAAACTCTAGAACTTTTTCTTCACTTTTAGCTATATTTTCATTCAAAGAAATAATACTAGAATTTTTATCTTCGATTTCTTTATTAAGTTTTTCTATTTTTAGATATAATTCATTTAATTGTTTTTCTTGCTCTGAGTTAAGGGCTTTTTATATTTTTAAAAATTCTTGGCTTTTTTTTTGATTTTCTTCTCAATCATAGATTTATTAAAGAATTTATGTAGTTTTCTTCAGCAACTTTTAGCTTCTCACAAACTTTAGCAAATTTCTTTTTATTTTCTTCTGAAATCTTCAGTTTCTCACTAGCTTCTAGAGAAGCCTTTTCTTCCGCAACTTTTAGTTTCTCACAAACTACAGCAAATTTCTTTTTATTTTCTTCCACAATTTTCAATTTCTCACTAGCTTCTAGATAAGCTTTTTCTTCCGTAGCTTTTAGTTTCTCACAAACTACAGCAAGTTTTTTTTCATTTTCTTCTATAATCCTCAATTTTTCACTAGCTTCTAAAGAAGCCTTTTCTTCCGCAACTTTTAGTTTCTTTTCATTTTCTCCCATAATTTTCAATTTCTCATTAGCTTCTAGAGAAGCCTTTTCTTCCGCAACTTTTAGTTTCTGAAAAACTGTATCAAGTTTCTTTTCATTTTCTCCCACAATTTTCAATTTCTCACTAGCTTCTAGAGAAGCTTTTTCTTCCGCAACTTTTAGTTTCTCACAAACTATAGCAAGTTTATTTTCATTTTCTTCCACAATTCTCAATTTCTCACTAGCTTCTAGAGAAGCTTTTTCTTCTGCAATTTTTAGTTTTTCACAAATTACAGCAAAGTTCTTTTCATTTTCTCCCACAATTCTCAGTCTCTCACTAGCTTCTAGAGAAGCCTTTTCTTCGGCAATTTTTAGTTTCTCACTTATTTCAGAAAAATTCTTTTCATTTTCTCCCATAATTCTCAGTTTCTCACTAGCTTCTAGAGAAGCCTTCTCTTCAGCAATTTTCAGTTTTTCACTCATTTCAAAAAAATTCTTTTCATTTTCTTCGACAATTTTCTTTAATTGTTCACTAGTTTCTAAAAGAAGTTTATCCTTTTCTTCAACAATTTTCAAAGTTCTATCATTATCGCTTTGCAGTAAATAAATCTTTTTACTATTTTCTTCTAGTTCCAACTGAGTTTCTTTAATTTTTTGAGTAACTATTTCAAGATTTTTCTCATGCCCACTAATTTCATTTTGTTTTTCTGTAATAATCTCATCACAAAGTTTTACTTTTTGTTCAAGTTCTTGCTGAGCTTTTTCAATGTTTTCATTTTTTTTCAAACTATCTTCAAGTTTTTGATTTATTTCCAGCATGAATTGCTCTAGTTTAGCCTTTTCCTCTAAGTTTTTATCCAAAAACTCTTTATTTCTTTCATACTTTTCCTTAAAAGTCTTCAATTCAATTTGAGATTCTTCATCAATTTCAAGCAAAGAAATTTCGAAAAACTTATCATTGTGAAGTACGTCAATAGCAAAAGTTTTGATTTCATCTTTTTCCTTTGATCCTGTAAGTTTTTCAGGATTTCTTATAAGTTCTTGAATATTTTGAGCTTTATTTTGGGCATTAGTTATTTCATGAAGAGCTTCCATAAATTTTTGGCAAACTTTTTCTGATTTTTGGAATATCTCTTCAGAAAGNTTTTTCTGATTTTTGGAATATCTCTTCAGAAAGAACCGTGTATTTTCTTTGAGCCTCATTGTTAAAGTTTTCTATTTCTTTTAAGAGGGGCTCTTTAAGCTCAGGCTTTGCATTTAAAGCTAACTCGTTTTGATGTTCTTTTTCAATACTTTTATGAATTTTAAAGTGCTTTCCACAAAGCAGAGTGTTGCAGCAAACAAATATGCATGTATTTCGACAATCATTCGAACCTAAACATTGATTTTCCATTTATTAGGGCATAATAGAATGTCTATAAATAATATAGGCGAGTTGTAGTACTTTAAGATGATAATTATATATAATATTTGAATTATGCAATTGATATTTTAAGTTATTAATGTTTTTTTGTAGTCTATTATAATGTCTCATGCATTAGTTTAGTAGTTTTCCGAAGTAAAAATTTGATTATAATGCATTATTAAATATATTTTATTATAAGAAATAGCAAATGATTTTTGGAAATGCTTTGCTAGTTCAAAACTATCATAAGAATAAAATAAATTTCTATAACCATTAGGGAAATGTTCTATATTTTTATTCGAATTTAATTACAATAATAATTATATTTAAGTAGATAATGTCTAAAGTTGGAAATAAAGTTTAATATGTAAAATTATAAGTAAATTTAAAGGCTTTAATTGATGAGAAGGCAAAATAGATACTTAATTAGACTTAAGATATAGTGAAAAATGAGGAAAGCTTAAGTTGGTATTGTGGAATTAATACTTTTTTTAGTTTAGAAGAAATTTTTTTTCATAATTAGCCAAGGCTTGAGATTAAGTCTAAAATCATAGTTTTTTGATAAAAGGGAAATAATTAGAGTTGGTAAAAATGAGGCTTGTAAAATTAGGTTTAAATTTTTTAGGTAATAATAAATGCTTTGAAAATAAATATTGAGTTCATTTCACTAGGAGATATACATACACTTAGATGCTTCCGAAAAATAGTCATGAAAATAAAAATTGATTTCGGCAGTAATGAAATATATACAAATTTGATTTAAAAATCCCTCATGATAAAATTTTATTCTAAAAAAATACTCAAAAATTACTAGTTTTAACTAATACCAAAATCATATCTTTTTAAGTAATAATTTCCTATCATAAACATATCAAATCATCCTTAGCTCAAATTTAAGTATTTCACATATTATCTCAAAACAAAAAATCAAATCTTTAAACCAAAAGCCCAGTTCCTTAATTTCCCCTCTAAAACTCATAAAAAATCTCCTTGTCATCTCATCAAATCGTTCAAAAGGCAAATTCGCCCTACGTTTCCAAACAACTTTAAAATCTCATCCAAAAAATAATGGATTATTACAACCATCTCGATCCAAGAGAAAAAGAAATCTACGAAGGTTATACTGCAAGGCTTAACAAAGATTCAAACAAAGATTTCTCATCACCTCTAACATCTTCCAGAAGCAACATATCTCAAAGGCTTCCATCTGTAAACTCATTTTCAACAATATTAAGTAAGCCAAAAAATCATGAACTAATTCCTAAGTCAGAAACTGAACGTGCTCAATTAAAAACATCTCAAATACCCTCACCTAAAAGAAAAAGATCTTCAAAACCACTGATGAATGGAAAATTTTATACAGAAAATGGTTTGAATCTAAAACATCCTGACTTGAAAAATCAAATCCGCAAAATTTTTAATTTGATTGAAGGCCATCAGTATATGTGTCATCAGGATCTGCAGATGGTTGAGTTTTCTGATATCAAAAAACACTTTTTATAGGTTTAGGGTTTTATATTAATCTTAAAAAAACTTTAAAGTTGAGGGATATTTTTGATTATTCTTATGTACTCACCTGCTTGATCTGTTTTTAAAGCTTTGATCATCATAATACTATAAAATATTGATGGGATTAGCAGGAAACCTCCTAGAATCCAGAAAGTTGCCCCTAAGACTGCATCGATACCAGTTGCTTCTTCGATAAAACCGATTAGGATGAAAAAAATACCTAAGACAATACCGATTGTGTAGAGAATTAAAGTGACAAAAGGAAAAGGAGGTAGAGGTTCAGTTCCTATTACTTCACTTGCTTCTGGGTCTCTTGAGCTTAACATTTTTAATTTATTTCAATTTTATCATAACTAGTATTTACATATCATACAAAAAAATTATTACTAACAAAACTTGTGCTAGTCCTTTGTTTTCTTGATCTTCCATAAACAACAACATGTCTATCTGAATTTAAACTTCCATCAACATCACTACCACTTGATTCTACTTCAGACTGCACAATACTTCTTTTTAAAAACAATCTGAAATCTGCTCTTCGGACAATATTCCAAATTTTTTTAGCTTTAGTTTCTGTAAAATGCATAGCTGCATTAAATCTGTGTCCTTTTGTATTTATTATTCCATATTTTGTTAGATTTACACCTTTACTTTCTTTGCTTATGTTAAAAACAGCAGGATTAAGTTTTGATTGAGGGTGTTTGCGGTTATAGAAATTCTTCATGATTTTAGCCATACTAACTTTAAAGGATGCTTGGCGACAATCTACTGAAATATGCCCTAGTTCATGACATACATAACATTTTATACCCATAACGCTGAGGCCATAATTTTTGGTGTTAAGGACCATAATTTCAGTCATGGCTTGATCGCGAGGCATACTTTTTATTGTTTTTTCGAAATCAAAGCTAGTTAGTCGAAGTATTTCTGTATAGGTAATACACCTTGCTGATGCTGTTCTTGGTTCCTTAAGAAAAAAACCTAATTCACCAAAATGATTCCCTTGAGTGAGTTCTATAAAAGTTGTCCCAGTATTCTGATGAAAAATTTCAACAGTTCCAGCTATAATAAAATATAGTTCTGTGCTTAATTCCCCTTGTTTAATCAATTGATCACATGGAGAATATATCTGAACAGTCATTTTTTCACCTAAAGTTTTTAGACAATTTCTTGAATATTTACTGAATAAGCTTATTTTTGTTAAAATAAATCCTCTTACATAAGTTGTGACTTGTTCTTTTAGAGGAATAGAGACTAAAGATAATAATTCGGATTCATTTAGAATATTGATATTTGCCAGATGTTTTAAATGACGTATATGGTTGAGTATTCGTCTACGTAAAGATTTTCTGAGATTTTTAATTTCAGCATAACGTTTAAAATCAAACATTAAGTCCCGGTAATAAACTGAAACCTCTGAGGATTTGAAAATTGCATACTTGATACCACCAACAAAATACCCTAGGAGTCCTGAGGTTAGAATCATGAAAAGCATTGATGTAACACGTTCGGATGTTGAAGATATATTAGTATCTCCGAACCCAACAGAAGTCATAGTTTGCATAGCCCTATGCAAAAAATGCAAGTATTTAGTCTCATTATCAATCCAATGTTTATCTAAATAATTCCCCTCATTATAACTGATTTCATAAAGACTGTTAAATATACAGGACGCAAAATGTGCAGTAAGTGCAGCGACAAAAAACCTTTTTAAAAAACTGTTAATGCTAAAAAAAGCAGTACTTGACATTAAGCATTCGATTTTATATAAAACTTGTTTAAATCTTAAGATTTTCAAAATTTTCAATAGCCATAAATAACGAAGAGGATAAGGGGTTTGAATTGAATCTATAAAATTAGATGTAGATAAATACATATCAGGAACAAAAATATCTAAAGGCAAAGCTGCGAGAATATCAGGAATAAGCAAGGATCTCATATAATTTTGCATTATTGCAGGACGGGAAGTTATCAAATGACCCTGTTTTAAATAAGAAGTATTTAGCTGAATTATAATATCAGCTGTAAAAATCAAACTAATAAATTTGTTCATATTGTGAAGTTGTAGTTCATTGTGGTAACTAATTGCATATGGAATAGTAAAGCATAGAACTATAGTGAATAGTAAAATGATAAAATCCCATATCACTTTTATGTAAGAATCTGGGTTAAAAAGTCGATTTTGGTTTTCTTCTTTTGTTCGGATTCGGGGTAATTCATTTCCAGGGAAAAAAGTGTGCTTTTCACCGATTGATGATAATTTAGCTATAGATGATCTTGGGCCGAATAATCTTGTAGGTCTATGCTTAATAGTTATAACTAAAGAGCGATTAGCCCACCATGTGCTTTTCTTTTTTTGGATCATGTATATATAGATTGTATATACAGATTGTATATTAATTCTTTAAAGAAAAAGCTTTGAGATATGAGCATATGCTATAGTATGATCTGCTTTTTTTTAATTTTATATCACTTTATTAGGTCACAAGCTTCTATTAGTAATAATCTATAGTCGCTTGTTGAATTTCAGCTAAATTTTGATAATTTTTAGATATGATTTTAAACTATAGATATAGTTTTTTATGACTACTTTGGAATTAGACAGTGATTATATTTACTTTGAAAGATTAAAACAATATTTCAAGTAATGTCTAATATTTAAATATTGAATTTAATAAGATAATATAAAGTTGGAATGAAAACAAAGAACCTGTATAAACATTATGACAGGGTTCAGGAAATTTAATTAGGGCGATACAAAGAAAAATTGTTGAAAATTTAAAATGTTATGAAATAATATAAGGCGTTTATTTTCAGGTTAAATCTAAAGCAATACATTGTAAATTAAATAAGTTGATAGGCCTAGAGCATCAATGAAGTAAAGTTAGAGAAATTGTATTCCTTCATTTTATTTATAGTTTTAACAGTAAGAAAAAATACCTTCCAGTAAGATTCAAAAATAAGATTTTGCGCTAAAATCTAACCGGAAGCAGTGTTAGGGAAGTACACGAAAACTGAAATAATAGAAAAATTGAAGATAAATTATAAGACAAAAAGAAAAAATAAGCATATTAATTTTAGCATGTTAGCATAAGTATAAACTGATTGAAACTATTCACTAGCCTTATAGCATTAGCTGTATCATTCCAGTTTATATTAATAGAAATATTACTTGACACAAACATTACAATAATTTCCAAAAATACCCAATATAATCATTATAAATTCACTTATTGAAATAGCATAATATCTAAACTCTTACATTTAAAAAATCTCCACACATATTTTTTCCAATCTTAATACNTCTAAACTCTTACATTTAAAAAATCTCCACACATATTTTTTCCAATCTTAATACATAATTCTACAATAACAAACTAGCCATCATCATTCCAAATTACTATCAAACGAATTTCTCACTTTTAATCATAATTATTTTATCATTTAACCCATATTCCACTTTATTCTTTTTTTTTCATTTAGTATATCCTTACTTTTTCTTTAAATTCAAATTCTAAAACACATTATTAAAATAAATCTCTATTTCTTAAAACTTAAACCACCAAAAATGCTCCAAGTGAGGATCGAACTCACGACCTTTGGCTCATAAGACCAATGCTCTGCCTACTGAGCTACTGGAGCTTCTTATATAAAATGATAATTACAATATTATATCTATTATCAAGGAATAACAACAAAATCCTAAAACCTTTAATTTCTTTCTTAAAAAACTTAAAAGTTCGATTTTGAGTATAATTAATCATCAAAAGAAGATTTTACCTTAATCAAGTTATATAATTTAACTATAAACAAGTGAAATACAAACCAAAATTACAAGCATTAAATGGTTCAAATGGCAAAAAATATAATATTAGTGAAATGCTGAGGACTCGTCTCTTGCGTAAGTTCGCAGATATGTACGATCAAACTATGATTGATAAGCTTATAAAAGGCAACCTTGATGAAGTTGATGGTCGAGCGCTGAATAGCTTTTCCCTAAAGGAATTGAAAAAACGCGTAAGTCCTGACGTCTGGGCAACCATCACAGCAAATGACCCAATTTTCAAAATCCCTGAGCTTCAAGATGTCTGTGATATTGAAGATAGCCTTCCTCACTTCCACCATTCTTTACCACCTCATCTATCAAGACCTGCATTACTTCTTGATGAAAGGCAAAGAGCAGCAAAAAGAATGACCTTGGAGTATATCAAAACAGAAAAGGCTATGGTCGAAGAACGATCTAAGAATATAAACGAATTTCCTATATTAACTTCTGACACCTATGAACTTCAAACTGGACTTATGNTAAACGAATTTCCTATATTAACTTCTGACACCTATGAACTTCAAACTGGACTTATGGTTGTCAGAGACCCAATATGGATTTTACACGACGATGTTGAGGTTGATTGGTTTAAAGCTAGGTATAAAGTGCTTAACGATACTGGACGAATAGCTAATTTAAAGATGAAGGACTATATGTATGAAAGAGCTGAAGATTCAATTGAAAATGATAAGAATGTTAGGATGAGGATTTTAGAACGAATGATTGATAATAAGGAAGATTTGAAATACAGTCCACTGAAGGATTCTGTGCACTTTTTAGAAGCAGACCCAGATGAAAAAGACTCACATAGCATTGCTTATGCAGGAGGGTATAGAGTATGGCTGCTTTTAAAAGAAAAAACCACTCAGAAATGGGTCTTTCCAACATTGCGAATGGTCGGAAATCAGTCATTTATAGAGGTTAGAAAGAAGATTATGAGGGAAATTTTTGATAGCAAACTCACTGTTCATGTTTTAGGACCTTCAGCAGCAAAAGTTGATGTGGTTAAATACAATGAACCTGTGCCTACAAAAAGACCAAGACAAGTTTTTGAAGATATATATGATTTATACTTTAATAGAAGCAAAATATTATTCCCAAAAGCTAAAGACCAGGATATTGAAAAATATTTGATGAAAAGGTATAGCATTGCCAGGAATACGGAACCGAATACAAAAGAAATAATTGGCAAAAAGACTTTTTACTGGAGAGCTTTATATGATAGCGGTTCTATTTCCCTAAAACCTGATGGTTTATATAACGATTGGGCATGGGTACCAAAGCTAGAAATGAACCGTTATTTAGACGAAGAAAATTACTATAGATTTATTAAAGTAATGACTAGAACTTAGAATTTCACAAAAACTTTAACAACTTGTTTAGTATTCCTAAAATAATATGAATTATATGACCTTGGGTAAGATTTAAATATTTAATTCAAAACATTTTAGTGCCTTTGATTGAGAAAAACTTTAGGTTAAACATGATAAAATTTTGTAGATGATTTTTGAAAACTCAGAAGAGTTGAAGGAAATTGTTGGATTGATGATTTTCTCAAAGAATTGCTTTGAATATATTCGAAATGTTATCATCAATGATATCGAAAAAATTTAGGTTGAAGCATCAAAAGGCACAAACACTTTTTTTACTCTAATAAAAGTAAAAAACAAATTAAAAAAGAAGAACTGAAAACTTAAGGGCTAAAAATTGTCGATTTTACTGAAAATTATTATTTTACCATTGTTCTTCCATTCTACGCTCAGCAAGGTCAATATAATTAAGTTTTGCGTTAACTTCTGGATAAGGGAAAGTTTCAGAAATACCATAAAGCTTTCCTGATGATGTGCCTATTTTTTTCTTCCAATCCTTATATTCTTTTTTGATTTTCTCAAACTCCTCTATCGATATATGAAAATAAGGCGCCTGAGCTTTTTTCAACTGTTCTTTTTTCATATTTTTGAGGTATTTCTTAGTTTTTTTCCTAATCAAATCATTGATATCTTCATTTTCTTCTGTTCTTTCAAAGCAAAATTTATTTAAAGATAAAATCCTATACAAAATCAAATGATGAAACATATTTCTAACTTCTTTACTCCAATGGTAAAAATAACTAATGAATTTTTTTTTCACAATAATTTGATAAATCACATCTTTTCTCAAAGTTCCTAATATTAAATGATACTGGTTATATAAAAACCAAAGGGCTTTAGAAATGTTAAGTGCATTTTCATCTTCAAGGCAAATTTTCAAGCCTAAAGTAAAAAATTCATTATCAAAAGTATTTTGCAGTTTTTTTCTAAGTTTGAAAAAACTATCAAAAAGCCTGCTCATAACTCTAAACGTTTCTTGTACTGAGTTAAAATCATAAACATTAGTTTTACAAAACAGAATCCTTACCATAACATTGAGCATTCTTGGATTATAAAGTACTTTACAAGCACAACTTATCAAAGCTTCAGGGTATTCTATTATAAGCCTTTCTTTCATTTCAATAAGAAAAGCTTTTAATAGTATTTTATAACCAGGAATGCAAGACCATATAAAATTCTGTGAGCCTGACTGTTTGTGTGCATGCTCAATCCACTCTTCAAAAAAAGTAAAAAAAGCAATCCCACGTTTTTCGAATCTTGAACGCCAGGCATCTTTTTGCATATAATTAGAAAACTCATCGTTTTTCATATCTTTAGGAAGGAGTTCATGAAATGGTCCCCAGTCAAGTGGATTTGAAACATCATGTGCCTTATCTTCATCAAGACTTGATTCAATATTCCTCCACTCTTTAATACTATAATATGATTTCTTTTTTACTAACTCTTTAATATGATCTCTAAACTCTGGGATACGAAACCAGCCAATTGCAAGTGTTTTATCAACATAATCTTGAGTCATATCATCAACTCCTTTAAACATCATCCTAGAAAGGCTTAATTGAACTACTTCTTGTATCATAAAATAATATTCTTTTGCTATAAGAATTTTTTCTTCTAATAAATCCTTTGCTGATTTTATCAAACCTAAATGCCCTATATCTAATTCTCCACGGTTTATCACTAAAATGATACATTTAAAATAAAAAGGTTTTATATCATAATTTACCAATGGGGCATATTCTATCAAATGTATTGCCAGTTCTATTAAGATTTTTTGGGATTTTAGTAAAGACTTTGAGTTTGTATATGTATAACAAATCAACGACTCTTTAGTTGTTTCTTCTAATAAAGTGCATAGTCTGTCTATGATTTCTTTTTTGTATTTGAAAATCTCCCTTTCATGACTTGGGCCAACTTTACCTGTTTTTATTTGTACAGAACCTTTAAGTTTATTTGTGAGTTTCTGGATTTCAGAAATTTGTTTAGGTAAGTTGTTATTTTTTTCCCCTTTATTAGGGTTGATTATATTAAGATTTTGTACTGTTATTCCATTCTCAGTGTTAACTCCTGAAATCAGTTGGACAAAAGTTGGCATGCCTGTTATTGTGATTAATCCTTCAAATACCCCTACTTTACGACCACAAAGCCAAAGATCTTCAGATATTTTTTTCTCATGTATACATTTCAAAGCTTTGTTAATCTTTTCGAAATCCAATTGAGAACCTGACTGATTTGATGTAAATTCAAGAAAGGATTCTTTTCTATAAATAGCTCCCATATCTTGAGCGAAAAGTTTTGTAAAACTAACCCAGCACTCTGCTGTAAGTTGAAATTTTTCTTTATTGTGCTTGTATAGGCGCATTTGTAAAGCAGCATCTCTGATGTTTTTCATTGTCACTAAGAGACTTAAAGAGAGGCTTTCAGAATTGGTGAACTTCCATATTGGGGTTTGGAAAATAGATGAATGTAAGCTTTCTTTAGCAGTGTCGCTAGCGAATTTTATGGATGTAGAAAAGTTCCCTATGTTGTTTTCTTCAAGAATATAATTTAAAGACTGTGCTGAAATTAAAAGACAGGTTTCTTCTAAGAATTCTATGTCGAAACTTATCCGCCCCACAAGAAGTCCACCTCCTGTTAAGCATGTGTTTTGGTGCACAGGCCCATCTATAATAGACTTGATTTTAATTTCAGTTGAGCAGACAGTTTTTCCTTTGGCTAAAACGCTTATTTCCAAATTCTGCCTGTTAATCTGATGAAGATTTGCTTCGTAAACAAACGTGGTCGAGTCTTCCCAGCGAAAAATGTTGTTTTCGCAATTCTTTTCAGGGAACTTGAAGAACTCTGATGCAAAAGCAAAATTCACAGCAAGTTTCTGCCCTTTGTTTATATTTTCAGCTAAGTCACGAATTTTCAGTTTATTAATTTTTACATTGAATTTCAGCATTTGGGCTGAGTCACTTTCTTTACTTTGTTGTAGACTTTTTATTGTAAACGGCTTGTTTGTAGTCTTTATACAGTTTCCCATTAATTGATTTATAAGACAACGGCTAAGGATTTAATTAAATGTGAGATTATTAGGTTTCTATTAAGTGTCTAGAAAATTGTTGAAGAAATTTACTAAAAGACTTTTATTAAGGATTTTTAGAATGATATGCTTTGAATTTCACTTTTAAGTGATAGATTTTGAATGAAGCTTAGATTATTTTATGATACAAAAGGAAAAAAAAATATTGGAATTCTGATGGAAGTAGTGGGTTTGATGTTTATGAGGATTATATAATTTATTATAGAAATTTATCTTTGGATGAATGTTTTGGATTAAGGAATTAGGGTTTATAGATGATCTTAGGTTTTAAGGTTTTATAAAAAGTAAAAGGTAGGTCATGACTATTATGATTAGTTTTTGAGATAGTGTAAAATTATAAAATCAGTAATTATTTTCATGGAATTATGTTTAAATTATAGTATATGAATACTTGAATAAAAAAATGATTAAGAGGCTTGATAGGACTTAGCTATTAGTTCTGTTTTTAACTCTTCTTGAAAATTTACTTTAAGATTATAATTTGTTATTGCATGCAAGAGTATAATTTCTATGCTTAGGAAATCAATAATATAAATTGTTATGTTATTTTTAAGTTTCTGAAAGTCATAGATTATAAGAAAAATTGTATATCTAATACAAAAAAATATATTTTTTTTAAGGTTTTTTTTTACTTTTTTTCTTACCACGAAACTTCAAGATCTATAAATTTGAATTCTTTCATTGGCATACTTGTTCTGTCGATTATATTTAGAGTCTTTTAGTTCTTTAAACTCATGGGTAAATTACTTTGGTGCTTTAAATCAACTTATTTCTGTGAAGATATTATATAAAGTAGGTACAACTCTTTAAAATATGTTTTTTGTTCATATTTGGCCAACTGCAAGAGTCTGAACTTTATTATTTAGTTGATTACTTATATTGAATTCTTTACTAATCTATAAATGCTCATATGGGTTGTTTTATCTTT
>MPUH01001200.1:0-21182 GCA_001970955.1 Stentor coeruleus
CATTATTTCCACTAGAAATTGTATTTTTAGCGCAAATAAAGAACAGGCTTTTGATTCATAGAGTAGTCCATAAAAAGAAAAGAATCTCGCAAAAATTCCGAGCTCCTGCGAGGAACATCAAGTGACAGTTCAGATATATCCTGTACAATATCTTCATAAGTTTCAATAGGCGTTGATTCAACGAAGCCAACTTCTATAGCAGGATAATCATTATTTCCACTAGAAATTGTATTTTTAGCGCAAATACTCAGTTTTGAATGCGAAAGTATTTCACTAATACTCGGTCTTAATTCAGGATTAACATTAAGCATCAATTTTATAACCTTACAAAGTTCATCAGAATAATGCTCTTCAAAAGTCCCTTCAAAATTCCCTTTACATATTTTTTCAGCAATTTTTTCCAATGTATCATCATTAAAAAGTCGATCTAAAGTAACCATTTCATACAAAATACACCCTAAAGACCATACTTTCGCTTTTTCTGAATTCTGACTATTTGTTAATATTTCTGGGGATAAATAAGCAAAAATATTCAAAGGTAAATCTAATGCTTGTTCCAAGTCTTTTTCTAAACACAAATATGCAAGTTTTACTTGTTTAAGCCCATCAAATAGGATTTTTTTTGGAGTTAAAGCGTGGGTTTTAGACGAGTTTTGCTCATACGACTTACAAACTTGCATTCCTAACAAGACTTGTTTTAATACTTTCCATATAAACTCTTCAGGAATTCTAGTGTTTTCGATTTTGTAATCATTAATTAACTCATGTAAATTTCCTTTTTCACAGTATTCCATGACAATAAATACTTTTTTAGCTTTTAGGTCACTCCATACATCTAAGCATTCAATCAGATGTGGATGTCGAGTATTAGCTAAAAACTCTAATTCTTCAACTAAACTCCCAATTTGCTCATTGGTTAACATTCCTACATCTATTTCTTTGCAAACAAGGATTTCTTTATCTTTTTTTCTTCTTATTTTAGTAATTGGTCCTAATGACCCTTTAGCAATCGGATAAACTTTTTCGTATTTATCCATAAATTATTATAAAAAACATGGTATTTTTATTATAAAATCTGTACGGCTGATTTTAATATAAAATAAGATTCATTAATAGTTTTATAGGGGAAACTGTTTTTTTTTTATATGAAAATTCAACTAATATAAAGCTTTTAACTAAAACCTAAGACTTTTACTTACGTGCTTTCTTATAAATAACGAACCCGACTATAGAAACTCCAAGTACCACAGCGACTAACGGCCATAAACTTCTATTTTTTTCCTTCTCATCCTGAATTCTTGCCCTATTTAAAAACTCAATATCCTCAGGTATTATAATCATCTTAATCTTCTCCTTCACCTCCTGTACACGTTCCTGACACAAAAACAACAATTCTTCAGGCTTAATAATTTTTTTTATTTCTTGTATATAAAATTTATCCTTTTCCCCTTCAAATTTCTTCAACTCATCAGGGAATATAACTCTTATAATCTCTTGTTTATAAACCGTATCTTCTGCACTCAAATGATAAAGTTCTCTAGGATAAATCACTCTTTTAATCTTCTCATGAATGACTATTTTTTGCAAACGATTTAAAAACTCCAGTTCTTCAGGGATAATAATTTTTTTAATCTCATTCAAACACTTTTTTTCTTCATCAGGACTTAAAGTTTTAAGTTCATCTGTGTTGATAATTTGAATAATAGTTTCTTTTAGACCTTCATCTTCAGGGGTTAAATGATATATGTCTTGTGGGGATATTATTCGTTTAATTTTTTGATGAAAGATATTTTTTTGTAATATATTAAGATGATCAAGTTCTTCAGGGACAATAATTTTTAAGATTTCAGTAAGACAAGCTTTTTCTTTTTCTGGACTTAAATGTTTGAGTTCTTCTGGGTTGATAATTTGAATAATTGTGTTTTTAAGTCCAGCTTCTTCAGGACTAAGGTGTTGAAGTTCTCTTGGGGAAATCACTCTTTTGATTTTTTCTTTTATGATGTTTTTTTGGAAGAGGTTTGAACGCTCAAGTTCTTCGGGTTTGATGATTTTTATTATTTTTTTCTCTTTGGTTGGGCTGATTTCGCCAAGGTCTTCAGGTTCGATGAACTTGAAAATTTTGACTTTCATTTCTTGTTCTTGTGGAGAAAGTATATTTTTTTCAAAACTAGTTTCTTTAAGGTTTTTTTCTTTGTCATCTAATTTTAGTTCTATTTTATCTGCATGTTTTTTAAATACAGGTTCAGAATATTTTTCATCAATAGCGTCTATGATTTTTTCATTGACTATTTTCTGTCCTTTATGTTCATCATGAGTATCATCTTTTTTTTCTTCATAACCATGAGGTTGATGAACTGGGTTCTTATCATCATGAGTCTGATTTGATTCTTTTATTACATTTTTTGATGAGGAGTTGTCAGAGGTTTTGGTTGAGGCTGGGTTTTTTTCGATTTTGTCATCTGGTTCTGATGAACTTGAAGAAGAATTTTTGATTTTTCGCTCGGAGTCGGCATGGTCTTTGTGTTCTTTTGGCTCTTTAAGAGGGTCTGTTGAGGCTTTGGGTTCTTTATCAGAAGCCTTTACCTTTTTATGACCTTTTTCCATATTATTTCATCTAATGATAGGAATATAATCTTTTGATAGGTATTGGATATAATATAAATTTAGTATAATATTATTTCACCCAATTATAGGAATATAAGCTTTGATAGATATTGGATATTATATGGACTTAATAAATATTATTACTATTATTAACAATAACATATTTTTTAATCTGATTAAAACCTTTAGAGAAATGAATAATAATTTACTTCAAAAGTATTTGGCAAATTTAAGAAAAGGCTTAAAAAATAAATAATTTACTATTAATAAATGCAATCCTATAAAATTTTAGACAAAAAAATCAAATAAAAAGTCAAATCTATCATTAAAATCCTTATTTTCATATGCTACTTCACATCAAAATATATCCTATAAAAACTCATTTCTATATACCTCACCTTTAAATCCTCTTTCAATCCAAAACTCACTCTTATCCTATCAAAACTAATATTCATCATAACTTCTTATAAACCAAAAATGGAAGGAGGATCTGAGGCAAACCCAGCAGCCCAAGGAGGGCTTCAATCAATCCTAATGCGTTCAGGTCACCCAATAGCTTTAGTTTTCCATTACACTTTCAAAATCCTAGCAATCGTATGTTACTTCTTTCTAGACATCTTTGTGTCAAATTCAACAGTCTCATTCATAGTCATCCTCATACTATGTTGTGCTGATTTCTGGACTGTCCAAAACATAACTGGAAGGCTTCTTGTTGCTTTAAGATGGAGAAACAAAGTAAATGATGATGGTTCTGAGCAATGGGTATTTGAAAGTTTAGCAGAAAAACATGAAAATAATCGTATTGATTCTTGGGGTTTTTGGCTTGGACTTTATGGATATGTTGGAGTATGGGCTATTTTACTTTTGGCTAATATTTTAACCTTAAGTCCATTTGGTGTAAGAATTATTTAGAGCATACAAGCCCTTGTGTGTTTGATTCTTGGAGGAGTTAATCTTTATGGATATATGATGTGTAGGAAAGACCATTTACAGAAAATCAGCGCTGCGGGGAATATTTTAGGAGCATTTAAGTTTGGAGCTGAAGCTAAGGTGTGATTAGTTAGAGTAATAAAAAGATTTTTATATAGAGATGAATAAAGGTATAGGGTATAAGATTAGTTTTAAAATAGATGGGGTAAGGAAGATCATTTTGGATTTTAAGAAAGTTTTGGGTGTAAGAATTAGGATTTGATTTTGAGAGGCTTTGTGTTATGATGTTGGAGGAATAAGATTATTTGTGTGTGTATTTTTTTTTTTTGGAGATAGTTCGGTTTGGGAGTTGGGATATTTTGGATATTATGATTTTATTAGGATGTGAATAAGATTTTGTGTTGTGATAAAAATTGTTTAATATTTGCATATAATACAACCTCCCACAAATCCAAAAAAAAATATCCCTTATCAGCAAAAAAATCCTATTTACTTATAATTCCAACCAAATTAAACATGCCTATATCCTTTAAAAAATAATAATATAAATATCTCACACATTCAAAATTACAATCTTAATTTCCATAATATGCTAAATTTCCTATCACAATATATAATATCCTATTAAAAAAGTGAAAAGAAAAGCCCCGATCAAATGAAAAATACTATATTTCCCTACCGTCTCATGAGTTAACAGTTCCAACTCCCTACTAAATTTCAGTTTATTATTAGTAGTTTCAATTTCATGTTTCAGTCCATCAATAGTTGTATTTAACTCAGTAACTTTAGCATTTAATGCAACTTTATTTTTATCCGTATTAAGTAAAATTGCTTTTCCCAAATCAGTTACAGTTAATGGTTTCTTTGGTTTTTCCGTACTAGTTTCTTCTTTTGGAGGTTCAGTAAATTGAAAAGTTACTTTAGAATTTCTTAAGCTTTGAAAATTTTCATCAAAATTTAGACCTTCAGGTTCTTGCTGATCTTTTGGATCTTTAATTTCTTCTTTTATTGGTGAAGGCTCTGATTCAACAAGCTTTGCGGCAATTTTGTATTCTTCAACACCTGGACTTGACCAATTTGGTGAGATCATTTCTGTGCATGTTTTAGCTTGGATAAGAAATTTATGGCTTTTTTGTAAGGCTAAGTCGAAGTTAACTAAATTTATTTTTAAAGTCACTGATAAATTTGTTTTGATTGTTCCTGAGGTTGGAGTTACTAAGAAATCTTTAGGGGATGAGGTCTTAACTTTAAATGCAACAACACTAGCGGATTTGTTGGTTAAGGTTAATGAGCTCTCACCTTTGTTTCTTTCAAATACTAGTAAGTCATTAGGATTTAGTTGTAATAGAAAAGACCTGAATAAAAGTTACTCAGCCATAGAAATCAATTATTATGTCATCCTTTTACATAAAATTTAATATAACAAACTAAATTATGTCTATAAATATGCAATCCAATTTATCAAGCCTAACTCAATTCTCAATACCAAACTCGCCTGAAATCATCGCAATAAGGCAATTTCAAGATCCTTCTTTATATAAAACCATAGGCATTTTGATACTAAAACTCTTAGCAAGATTCAGAAGAAATAAAAATATCGTCAATCACTTGCACAATGCTTTAAAAATTTTTCAAAAGGAAATCAATGAAAACATACCCTCAAACATCGCATATACAAATTATTTTATTAAGTTGGCTGATTATATTGTAGCAATGGATAATGAAACAAATGCATTTTTTCATATAAACGAAGGTCTTAATAACAGTCAATTTTTAGCTTGTATTGAACTTGCTATAAAAGGTTTATTGAGTACTTTAACTAAAGAAAAAAATTTAATACCCGATTTTAATGATACCAAAGATTTCGAAATCAATAATTCAACTCTCTTTACTGCTTTAATGAACAAATTTGGAATTGCAACAAAACTCTACTACATTAATACCCAGCCTGAAACTTTTTATCCAGCAAGAATGAGTACTTATCCTCTTATGCATATTTTATTCAATCAAAGTGAAAACAATGGAATAGTTACTAAATCATATTATGAAGTTTATACTGATGAATTATTTAAGATAGAATCTAATAACAATATTACAGCTAATGAACTTGAAGCATATCCTTTTTCATATTCAAATAAAGAAAGTCGTTTTTTATCCCAAAGTCTTACAATTCAAAAGCCTATACTTCAAGTTACTATACCAGCATCATTACTTGATGATTTACTTAATGAAATTATGAGAGTTAATAATAATACTATGCCTTCTCAAATATATCAAATGATGAAACCTTTTGCTGATAATTCTAAAACAATATTAAATTTAGCTTCATTTAGAAGAGCAACTTTACAGAAGAATTCAGATACTTTTTATGCATGCAATATATGTGGTTTTGATAGAGAAACAAGCTTTTTCTTATATGATAAGTGCAAAAATTGTAAAGTTTGTAAGAATTGCAGAAAGCTATCGTTGGACCAATGTAAGGCATGCTTTAGATATTATGATGATAGTGAAAAGTTTATTTTTAATAATAGTCAGTAAGGTAGAAGGTTTTTGGTTTTAAATTTGAAGTATTTATGATAACTATAGTGTTTTAATTAATAAATATAGTTTAGAATATATGTTTAAATTTTTGATAAAAAGTAATTTGAAAATTATATACTTTTTTATGTTTGTTTAAAATATACTCATAGGATTTCATAATACAATCAATTGTATAAATCAGATGATTTTATTTATATTTTTAAACAGCATATACCTTTTTATTTAGCCATATGNATTTATATTTTTAAACAGCATATACCTTTTTATTTAGCCATATGCTTATAATTATATAATATGCAATCAAATATCTTGCAAGAATTTTCTTTTACTATACCAAGTTGTTCTGAAATCACAATCTTAAGGCAATTTCAAGAACCTTCCTTATATCAAGCAATAGGAATATCATTATTAAAGCTAATTGCAAGATACATAAGATATAAGGATCTCCAAAGTAAATTATATACAACTTTTCAAGATTTAAAAAATGAGATTATAAATTGTTTGCCTTCATATAAACCATTTATAGACTATTATTACCAAGCTATTGATCTAATTTTAAAATATGATAACGAAGTGCTAGCATTTAAAACTATAAACGAATGGAATCTTTTAGATGGTTTTCATCAATGGATTTCTGTAGCAATCAAAGGATTACTTCTTATAATTACTAAGAAATATGATGACGTCAAACTAGATTTGGAAAATGATAAAAATTTCAGTAAAAACAACTTTGCAATATTCACTTCTCTTATGAATGCATTCAATATTGCAATTAAACTCTATTTCTTCAATAATCAACCTGAAACTTTTTATCCAAACAAAATCGGTATATATCCTTTTATGCATATCCTATTCAATGAAGTAGAAAATAATATGCTTACTTTTAATGCTTATATAGAAGTTTATACTAATGAATTATATAAACTAGAAATTGAAAATACTATATCTGTTCAACAACTTGAAATATATCCTTTTTCATATTCTAATGAACCTAAAATTCCTGTTGGAACTGAAGTTTCTCTACCGGCTTTGGTTTTAGATATTTTACTTTTTGAAATTATAAAAACTGGTAATGAACTCCCTATCAAAATATCACAAAAAATTAAAACTTTAGCTGGTAAAAGTGAAGGTATAGCAACTTTACCTTCACTTAAAAATAAAATAATAGGGAATTCAATCATTGCTCAAGTTTGTGATGTATGTAGAGAAGTTAAAGATATAAAATATTTCCCGATTAGTTCTTTTAGAAATTGTGAAGCTTGCATTAAAAATAGATAATGAGATTTTTTTATAATGATAAGAGATTTTAGAATTATTTAGGAAGAGAAAGGGTTAAATTTATAGAGTTTTATTATGAGTTTTTTAGAAGATTTAGTTTGAGTTTTTAAATATGATAAAGATTTAGATGTGAAGATAATGTTGGAATAGATGAATTTACAAGGCTATTAGAAATGGAAATTTGTAATACTAATATATATAATCATAGCAAGAAAATGAAGTGATTAGGATTTTTTAAAAATAACAGGAAAAGATTTATTGACAAAAATATTAGAGATGATAAAATTATAACTTAACGAATAAATATTGGGAAAACATTCAATATTTGATTTAAAGAAACTAGGCTGCAGGATTTTTGTATTTGGCTAAATACCTAAGCTTATTTGCTGAAATTTTTTATATATAAAGAGAAGCATGCTTACACACCGAAAATCAATATACAATTTTTAAAAGTACTTAAATATATTTTAACATATAAGCATTATAAGTTGCATATAAAATTGTCTATAAATGGAAAATATAAAGCATAAACCAGTTCAAAGCAAAGTAAAAATTTTTGACCAACTAACATTTCAAAGTTTATGTCAAGGCGAGTCGCTTTATTTAGCTGTTGGGTACATAATCCTTGAAATCATTTCTACATTTCTATGCCTTCCTGAAATGTTAAACAAATTTCACAGGTGTATCAAAGAAGCTCAAGAAAAAGCTTTAAAAATCTCAAGATCAATATACACGCGTGGATATTTTGATATTATTGATGCTATTATAAATACAGCAAAAATCACACCAAGTGCTTATTATTGGCTTAATTATTATGCAGAATCAGCTGAAATCAATAAATTCATTGTAGATGGGGCAAAACATATTATATTAGGGCTTACAGACCCTGAAAAAGCTTATAGAGTCCAACAAATTTTGTCTGAAGGCAATACAAGATCATCAAAGCATTTTATTTTTGATTTAATTGCTAGCAAACTTTCAATTAAAACGATTTTATATCATAAAATCGATGATGAAATTTCAAAAGATGAATTCTGTAAGTCTAAAATTGGGGGGGATTCATACATAGCTTTTCTATATGAAGAAGATGAAAATTATTCAATTCTTTATACTGAAGATCATATAAACATGCAGAAAGATAGGGATTATCCTTATGAAAAAAAACATGAATACCCGTTTTTCTGTAAAATGAAAGAGTATCACATGAAATCATGGCAAATGGATCATCTTGAAGAAGAAATTTCTATTCCAAAAAGATTATTGATAAAAATATTAGAGGAAGCTGATAGTTCAAATATTTTATCTCAGGATGTTAGGAATAATCTTAGTGATTGGATAAGACTAAATAGCTCTGCTAAAGAAATCATAGTTGCTAAAAAAATATCAGAGTCTTTACCGAGTATTTTGAATTGCCTTATATGTGGAAGTGATAAAAGTTTTACTGAGTTTCCTAATTACAAATGTTTCCCTAAATGCATTGTGTGTAGAGAGTGCAGAAATGAGAACCCGAAAGCCTGCCGAAATTGCCAAAGAACATATGAGAAAAACGAAAATCCAGAGTAATCTTTTAGGCTAAAACTTCATATGCATAGAATTATTTATAAGATTGACTATTTGATAATAATATCTTTTCTGATAAAATTATGAATGCAAAAATCATTATTTTTGCTTACAATTTTAAATAGACTAATCAAAGTCTTTACTATTTATATATTAAATAAGCCTTATTGTTTATATAAATTATATATTAGTCTCTTTCAATATATTCCTTAAAGGCTTTTAAAATAGGTTTTTATAAGGATTATGATATTGGAATGTTTTCAATAACGATTAAGTATTTTCTAGCTTTTGAATTTACTTAGCTTAAATAATCCTTTACATTTTAAACTTTTAATATATTAAAAATAATATTTATATTTGTTTAGCTTATTTTTTGTAAACCTTAAGATTTTGTATTTTCAGACAATTTTAATAGTATAATAATCAAAAACAAGAAAGATTTTCTAGTTTTCTTCATCAAAAAAAAATGTTTTAATTGTAAGAATAAAATAATATTTTCACCAAGCAAACCATCGTATTTTAATTAGTAAAAATACTTAGTTTATTTTAATAAATCCAGATAAAACATTGAATAAAATTCTAGTTAGATGATAAATGGACATTATCGCTTATTGGGACAATCTTAGGGAATTAAAACTTAGCCAAATCCCAAGTAAAGGCTATCTGAATGATATGTGCATGTCAAAAGATTGGGTTTTCTATGCAACACAAGATTCATTAATGTATGTGAGTAATAAGACCCATCCAGCTCTACCAAAAATGCTAATTCCTAATGTACAAATTAAAGAACTTGCCTGCAACTTATTTTTAGCAATGTTTCTAACTATTCAAGGAGACTTATTTGTTTATGGGCAAGACGAGTTAAAAAGTGGTTTATTTGGTATACCAAATCTATATTCAGCAGACCGTCCTGTAAAAATTGAATCATTAAAGCAAGAAAAACTTGAATCTATCTCATTATCAAGATCTCATGCTGGGGGTATATCTCAAGAAGGTCTTCTTTATACATGGGGCCAAGGTTCAAATGGTGAACTTGGGGACCTTGATCTTACCAATTCATTACCAAAAGCAGTAAAAAACGCTAACTTTTTCAAATCTACATCCTTAACATGCGGCCAAGGATTCACAGCAGTCTGTACAGAAGCAGGGTTTTTATATATCTTCAGTATAAAAAAACCATGTGAAAAATGCTCAAAATGCTCAAGTTACCCATACTCAATCAAATCTTTACAAAATGAGTTTTTTGTTAATGTCAAAAGCTTTGGAGATGAACTTGTTGCGGTTAATGACCTTGGCAAATGTTTTATTGTTTTTAAATGCTTTTGCATGACAAATTTAACTTCTAAACATCCTATTGATCAAGTTGCTGTATGTGAAATTGGGATTGTTGGGCTTAGTTCAAATCATAGAGTTTTATATGTTTGGAAAAAAGTTAAAGGTAGATGGATTACAGAATTTTTTACCCTTTTGGGTCAGGCTGAAGTTTTTCAAGTGGCTACAGGGATGGGAAAATCCTTGGGGATTATTGGGAAAAATATAACAAATAAGTCCATTAGACAAGTACAGGATGAGCCAGCTTCAGTTGCTTCACCTAGTAAAGGTAGTGATGGGGAAAGGAAATCATTTGAAGAAATTGTTAGTAGTTTTGGGTTTAAAGGAAAAATCAACTTAAATGACGAAAGCCAATTAGCAAAGACCATAGAAAAAATCTTCAAAGAAAAAATCCGGGATATTTTCAAAGACCTTTGGAAGCATTCGTATTATCAAGTTATTTATAAAAAAGCACACTCTTCAGCACTTGGGCCAATTTTTATGCAAAAAGCACTTTCTCGAATTTTTCAATCCCAGCTTTACTATGCCTTTGATGTTATGCAAAGCAGGCCAAAATATCTAGTTTTAAACGTTTTAAACCTCGCTTTCAAATTCTACGACAAAAAATTAAATCGTTTTCTTCACAGATGGAAAGTTTCTGCTGTAGAAGTCAAAAAAATCAAAAACAACTACGAAAAAATCCTCAAAAAAACCGCCAGCATGCTTTTACTAAAAATCTTCAAAGAAAACACAAAGAAAAAACAGCAAAAAGGTTTCCAGTCCATAAAAATCTTTACAAAAAACCCTAAACTCCCAAAAAAATCCTTTAAATCCAAACATGACCCAATAGCCCTTCAAAGAAAAGTCATTTGGATCTACATGACTTATCAAAATCTTATAAAGAAAAAAGAGTTTTGCCAAGTCTCTAAAGCTTTTCGTATTATGGCTAATGCTTTATCTAAACGTCCTTCAGGTCAATTTATGTTTAGTGAGCCTAGTTTTAAAATTGAATGCAAACTTTCTGAAGATCCAGAAAAAACAGGATTGACACCTTTATTAAGTCAGAGTTTTAATAGTGATTCTGAATGTAATTGGCGACGTTTTAATGACTCTTGTAAAATTGTCCATGATTCAAATAGCCCATCTATGGAATCTTTAAATCAAACAGGGGATTTAAGCCCAAGGTCAACGTTAATGAAAGAAGTTGAAACACTTAAGTCAAAAATGACGAAAAAACAACCTGAAAAACCTCAAGAAAAAAACCCGCAGAAAGCAAAAGCCTCCCCTGGACAAAATACAGGTAAAAAACCCCCTTTGACTATAAAAACTGATAGAAAGTCTTTGGAAGATAATAAAATTACAGGAAATAGTGTTGTTAAAGAACCAACTACTCCTCCGGTATNACCAAAGCCTCCCCTGGACAAAATACAGGTAAAAAACCCCCTTTGACTATAAAAACTGATAGAAAATCTTTGGAAGATAATAAAATTACAGGAAATAGTGTTGTTAAAGAACCAACTACTCCTCCGGTATTGTTTAGTAGGGCTAGAGATGGAAATTCACAAAGGAAAATGACTTGTTTCGTCCCTGGGAAACTTAANTTGTTTAGTAGGGCTAGAGATGGAAATTCACAAAGGAAAATGACTTGTTTCGTCCCTGGGAAACTTAAAATCCATATACCAAAAGGACCTAAAAGTGGGATAACTCTTTGTAATGCTTTGATTAAAAGCATTTCAAGATTGATTTCTGAAGACTTTAAAGCATTGAGTAATCATGGAGTAAAAACTAAGAATGGAAATGATAAAGGAAGAGAGATACAGCAAAAGATGAAGGCTGATGAAGATGGGGTTGAAAATAATTCTTGGAAAAAGAAACTGTTTTCACTTGGCATGAATAAGTTTGCTAGAACCCTTAGTGGGGCGGTGAAGAAAAGCTTTGGTCAGATAATGACATCTATTAAAAGTTACAGATAGTTATAAGTAATTGCATGCTTTAGATTAGATAGGCATGAAAATTATGAAGTGAAAGATTATATTGAGTTTAGATATGATAAAGATAATATGAGAAGGAAAGATAAAGAAAAAAAGGAAGAAAAATCAAATAAGGAAAGAATGAAGAAAAAAAGAAGGAAGGGAGAAGAATAGATGATGAAAAGATGATGATAAAAATGAAGACTTGAGGAAATTAAAATAGAGGATGAAATCCTTATAATAACTTTAGGCTAGGGTATTAGAAAAAGGATTAGTTTATGTTGATATTTGATGATTATGAGATGCTAAGAATTATAGTATGATAATTAAGCCTAATAAAGCTAGAATTTTTATTGATTATTCATATAGATATATTCTACTTTTCTGTTGTTGTTTTTTTAAATTATATTTACTAAATAAATTATATAAGAGATATATAAAGGTTTCTAAATTTAAAAGTAGATCATCTATTTTTATAAATTTCCTCTATGCACCTTGATATAGGATAAATAGTAATCTATTTTTTTTGCTTTGGTATATACCACATGCTCTAGACTAGCTTAATAATATTTGACTATAAATCTTGAAAAATCAATCCAAAAAACACTTTAGCATTTACACAGCCAAAACTTGACATCACCAAAAATTAAATCCATAATATCCAGCAACATACAATTCCTTATCCATACAAAATCAAACAAAATAATCAAATCTTTAATAAAAATACTAATTTTAATATATATTACATGCTTATAACATTAATATCATATTATACTAGATTTTTGTATTAATTACTAATCTGCGAATTTCAAACATCTTGTTTCTTTATGTATAATCCCACATTTCTTACAACAAAACTTTTCACCACATCTTAAACAAGTATACTTAAACTCAAACCCACAAACAGAACAAAAATATCTCCTGGGGTATTTTGAAGGTTTAGCTATTGTATTTAACATATTAGGATTTGTATCATGAACTGTTAAAGCCTTTATATTTCTTACATCAGTTATTATTAGTTCTTCTATAGTCATTCTTGGCCTTTTTTTCTTTTTATTTGGCTGCAAGGATTTGTGTTTTCTTTTTTTCTTGATTGTATCAGAATTTTCATCAATTTCAGTTCCTTTGACCACTTTTGTTGTTTTCTTTTTGTTTTTGGGCATGAGTTCATCTTCTACTTTGAATAAATCATCGTCAGCTGTGAGTTCTTCACTTATTATTTATTACAGGCGATTTTTAGCCATAAAGTTATCTTGCTCTAAGGCTTCAAGACGCTGAGCATGGACTAAAGATCGAGTATATTCATCAACATACTTCATACTCTGACTTAGTTTTTTGACTCTTTCCGAGCATCTTGCCATATTATTGCTAAGCATACTAATAATTTCAAAACATATAAACTATCTATTCAACCTAATTTCTATGGTAAATCTATCTTTACACATGCTAAAAAAACACAATTCAAGCTATTTTTTCAGCTCAAAAACCTAAATCCCTATTTTTATCCTTATAATATAATAAAAAATATATATAACAATAAAACAACCCAGAAAAGTTTCTACCAATTTTCAACTCATAAAATCTTAGCCTCTAACCATTTCCCCAAACATTCTAAATAACCTAATTCAGCAAACCATTAAATATTTCCAATAACTCTCCAACTTATCATCTTATTTCTACATCATAAAATACCCATTCTTATATTCCTAACTCAATCCTCAAACTACAATCAAAATCATCATAAACTTAATTTTATCCATCTCATAATTTATTAATCTATCATTTCTCTTATCAATATCATTTTCTTATTAACACTTCCTTCATATCTTTAAGTTTAAATCGATATTACATCTTATTTCAAATAATTAATGCACGCAAACAACACGGCTGAGATAATCCCGAACCGCTTATATTGGATTTCAGATCGTATGCCTCCTTCTCGAAAAGAAAACCTTTTTTACTTTTGTACTGACTCTGTAAGTTCTACTTAGCAATATATTTATCATCCTTACTCTAGTGATTTTGGTCCTTTAGATCTTGGTAAGGTTTATCGATACATAGTAGAGCTCAATTCAATTCTCAGTAACCCTAAACTTCAAGATTGCGTCATTTACCATTATACATCAATGCATCCATCAAGAAGAGCTAATTCTGCTTTACTCATGGGGACTTTTCAAATACTCATGTTAGGAAAAACACCAGATGAGGCTTGTAGTGCTTTTGAACATGTTGAAGCTTTTATACCTTTTGTTGATGCTAGTTATCAGCCGAGTTCTTTTGAGTTGTATATTGAAGATTGTCTTAAAGGGTTTGAAAAAGCTATTAAACTTGGATGGTTTAACTTAGGTGCTTTTAACTTAAAGGAATATGAACAATTATCTGCTGTTGAACATGGAGGACTTAACTGGATTGTTCCAGATAAACTCTTAGCTTTTGTATGTCCAGCTAGTGAGAGATCTGCGAAGTATCCAGCTTTTACACCTGAAATGTATGTTTCGTTGTTTAGGAATTTGGGGGTAACAGATATTATCAGATTGAATAATAAAACTTATGAAGCGGAGAGGTTTTTGAGGTATGGGTTTAATCATAGAGATTTATACTTTTTAGATGGCAGTGTGCCAAGTGAAGAAATTGTTGAGGAGTTTATTGAGTTAGTAGATAAAGTCCCAGGAGCTATTGCTGTACATTGTAAAGCTGGCCTTGGACGTACAGCCACTTTAATCGGATGTTATGCGATTAAATACTACGGGTTCACTGGTCTAGAATTCATAGGATGGGCACGTTTATGTAGACCTGGTTCTGTTCTTGGACCACAACAACAATTTTTATGTGACAGATATGAAATAATGAATGGAAGAGTGCCTAAGGCATTAACATCAGATGATGAAAAATACAAAGCAAAATTTGGAGACTATGGACAAAGTGGAAGACTTATGGCAAAGACAAATACTTCAAGCCCGATTCTTAGTAGTAGGACTTTTTTGAAGAAAGCTACAATGACTAATACAGCGAAAATGCTATCTATGAAAACTCTTACATGTAGGAAAAAATAATGGTAATTAAAGTTGTGTAANATACAGCGAAAATGCTATCTATGAAAACTCTTACATGTAGGAAAAAATAATGGTAATTAAAGTTGTGTAAGTTATGAGATTATATATGAAAAATTATTGATTAAAAAGGTTTATTGATATAAAAGTTTTTTAAGTTGCTAAAATTTATTTGAAGAGTAAGATGATATAATAAGAATTTATTGGGTTAGGTGATATTTGTAGATAGTTTTTTTGATAGATTAGGTATTGGGCTTATTGGTATAGTTGTGATAATTTTAAAGGGAGTTGCTATAGATTTAAGGATGCTGGTAATAAATAAATAATTATTTTTGTATGAAAATTTATGATATTTTTTGAATCTAAATTTTTTAATTTTCAAAAAAATCTTTNAGTTATGAGATTATATATGAAAAATTATTGATTAAAAAGGTTTATTGATATAAAAGTTTTTTAAATTGTTAAGATTTATTTGAAGAGTAAGATGATATAATAAGAATTTATTGGGTTAGGTGATATTTGTAGATAGTTTTTTTGATAGATTAGGTATTGGGCTTTTTGGTATAGTTGTGATAATTTTAAAGGGAGTTGCTATAGATTTAAGGATGCTGGCAATATATAAATAATTATTTTTGTATAAAAATTTATGATATTTTTTGAATCTAAATTTTTTAATTTTCAAAAAAATCTTCATCAAATTACAACTTTCTCCAAATCCAATACTTTTAATCATCACCAAATCTATCTTTAGCCCTATAAATCTCTTATATCTTTATATTATATAAATCATAGTCTTATCCAAAAAAAAAAAAATCTTTCATTCTATCAAAGCCTAACACCTTCTCATAACCCCACCTCAATCTTCCACATAAAAATTTCTTGATAAAAGTTCCTATAATTTACAACACAATACTTATTAATACTAAAAATCTTATATAAAACTTATCATCCTAAACAAAAATATTCTTATTAATATAATGGACCCAAGCTATTTGAAATATCTTAGCACCATGGGAATAAACCCTTCCCAATATATAGAAATGCAAGCTAATTACCTCAGACTTTTAGCTAACTGTTATAATTCTAACACAAAAGATCCCCCAAACGATAAAAACCAAAACTCATTAAGTTATGCAGAAAGTCCAATACCAAGACAAGAAAGCGTATATATAAAAGAAGATTATTCAATAGTCAAAGATGAAAAACCTCAAAAACCATATGAAAAAGAAGACAAAAGTTATTACAAAAATGACAAAAGTAAAATTATTGAAGAAAAACTCCCACAAGCTGAAGATGATGATATAGAAAATTATGAAGGAGAACAAGATAATTGGCAGTCAAAAAAACCGATATGTACTCATGATGAAGTACCAGTGAGATCTTTACCTGTGCCTTTTGAGAAAATGTTGGAAGAAGAGATGAAGAAATCTTTAGAGTATGAGTCAAGTATGAATGAGTCGAAGTCTAAACACACGTTTTTGAAAAGAAAAAGTCAGATGATTATACCGAAAAAAGAAAATAAGGTTGTTGTTAAAAGGGAAGATAGTAATGAAAAAGATAGTTCAAGCTTGGAAGGGACAGGAAAACAGCAGAAAATGCAGGAGATTAGGGGTAAGGATTTGGTTGAAGAGGAAAATTTTGTGGAAGATAAACCTATTAGGCAAAAAAAACTTCATGTTAGAATCGCCCCAAGTTTCGAGCCTTCACAGAGTATATCTGAATCCCCAAAACCTAAACAAACTTATCTTAAACGAGGCCAAGGAAAACTTTGTGTTCAAGCTCGGTCAGCAACATCATTAGGTCCATCAAAACGTAGAAACCACAAACGAAATCTATCAAAAGATTCTGATAGCCTAGTCCTCGAAAACTCCCAAGAAAGTATTTCTGAAGAAAAGCCTAAAATCGAAATTCCACAAATAAACAAAGATAAAAACAAAAACTATTTAAAATACAAAAAACTAGCTAAAGAACTTGAAGATAAGAAAAACAAGCTTGAAAAAGATGCTTTAGACTTTTACAAAATGCGTGAAAGTGAAGTTAAAAGTTTAGAAATGTGGAAAGCTGATGAGATGAAAAGAATTAATGAGGAAAAAAAGAAATATGAAAGATTAAATAATGAAAATCATATTGAAGTTTTTGAAGTTGAGAAACTAAGAAAAGAAGTAGCTAATTTAAAAAGTACTCTAGTCAAAAATGAAGAGAAATATCAGAATGCGATTGAAAATTTGAAGATAGTTATTGAAAATCTTAGTACGAGAAACAAGGAACTTGAGGGTATTTTGGCTGAAAAAAAACCTTTTAATGAAATTGCAGAAGAACATGCAGTGATGAAAGTTATGCAATTCAATGCACAGCCTAAAAGGCCTGGAACAATAAAATCCTCTCCAACCAAAGCTATCAAAGAAGACCCCCCAAAGTTCAGAAAGCCAGAAATCCCAAAAGATTCCCCTTTTTCTGCAAAACCAATCGACAAAAAGCCAGAAATCCCAAAAGATTCCCCTTTTTCTGTAAAGCCAATCGACAAAAAGTTTGATATTCCCAAAGACTCCTCACCTTACACTTTAAAATCAGATAAAAAACCTGAAATCCCCAAAGACTCCTCCCCTTTTTCATTAAAACCAGACCGAAAACCTATCGACAACAAACCAAACCTTTCAAAAAAAATCCCAATAATGCCTATAAATGAAGTAAAACTCGAAGAACCAAAATTACAAGGTTTCCAAGAAATTATAGAAGAAAACAAAGTTCAAAAAATCTTTGAAGATGGAAGAAGAGAGATATCTTTTAGTAATGGAGTAAAAAAAGAGATTTTCCCTGATGGGTTTATTATTGTGCATTTTAATAATAAAGATAAAAAAGAAACTTATCCAGATGGGAAAATTATATATCATTTCTTTGAGAATAAAACAGTTCAGACTACGTTTCCTGATGGAATGCAGTTGTTTCAATTTGCAAATGGGCAGACTGAGAAACATTTTTCTGATGGAACTAAAGAGATTAAATTTCCTGATGGGACGATAAAATGCATATTTAATGATGGGGAAGAAGAGAGTATTTTTCCTGATGGGACTATACAGAAAATAGAGACAAATGGGATAAAACATATTGAGTTTGTTAATGGGATGAAAGATACAATTTATCCTGATGGAAGCAAAATGCGCCAATACCCTGATGGGAAGATTAAAAGAACAGGGCCGGATGGTAAAATTATTGAATAGCTTTTTAATATATACCTTAAGATATGGGTTAATAATGATTTTACTAAAATAGTTATAGTTTATGGTTTTTTAGTGGAAAGATTTTTATGCTGATGATTATTTATGTGTTTATAATAGATTTTAGTTTTGGTCATTAAATAAGTTAGTTAATGAGGCTTAAAATTACAGTATTAAGTCTATATAATAATCCATAAATAAAAATATTATTCCTGTAAGCCTAACTTTTACTCACACAATCTCAATTCAATATAATTTGATTATCTACCTAAATCCTATTCTAACTATCTTAAAACCATATAAAACCACAACCAAAAAACTTTAATTCAAAACTTCCTTATCTTCTAAATCCTTCTTATCTCATCATAACCAAAAAAACTATCTGAACCTAAAAATTATATACAATCCTATATGAAGTCATATCATTTTTACTCAAAGTCTTCCCACTAAACACTATCTGTTTAATGAGAATTTAGTTTAAAAGGTTTTATTTTGTATATAAAAGTAATACACCTTTTAAATAGTGTTTAAAAAAAGCCAATATTTAGTCATTTGCATTTATTCTTAAAATATTTATGTTAGCCCATATTAAGCTTTAAACTTAATGTCCAGAGATAAATATATGGGTAGCTGCGTATGTTGTAAATCAAAGCTAAAAACTATAATTCCAGATTCAGATCAGCCAAGTTTGAATACACTCCAGAAAAACAAACTTAAAATCAAGGTGTTTGCAAATAAAGTAGAAAATGCACCTAAGTTAAAGCTTGAATCTAACAATTTATATGCTAAACGTAAGCCTAAAATCTAATTTTAATCAATTTTCTGTTTGAGAAGTAAGGGTTGCTGATTTTAGTGTTATGTAATTTTTATAACATAGTTTTTGTTTATGTATTATAAGTTATTGTTTGGCTTAATCTTGATTTAGCATATTTACTTAGTATAAGGTTTTTAGTTTTTTATATAAGGTGATTTAAGGTTTTATAAAAGAAGAATTGATAGGATGAAGATTGATATATTTTAATGATGTTTTTCTAGAAGGTTAAGGTTTAGGTATTTCAGTTTTTGTATATATGATATAAATAATTAAAGGTATGGAATATTAGAGGATTTAAGGTTAAAGGATTGATTTAATAGTTTTTGAAAAGTTTAAGGAATAGTGATTGGTTAAATAAAAGAGAAGAAATAGTTTATTATTTCATAAAGGATTTAGGGAAATGATTATATGTTATACTTAGTTTTTATAAAAATTTTTTTTTGGGAATTGATTAGAATTTTTATAATTTTGATGTTGATATGAGGAGTATTGTAATGATTTTAGTAATAATATTTTAATTTTTGGATACTTTTTATGTTGATGTTGTGAAGTTTGTAAAAATAATTTGCGACTTTTTATTGTGAATGCAGTAAATTGAGAGACTGATTTTTTACCAACCTACCATATTTGTTCTTCCAAATATACTGTTTCATAAAATACAATATATATTAACCCTAAAACAAAATCCTAGCTTACATTTTCCACTAATTTAAAATTAAAAAACATCATCCTTTTCTAGACAATTTTTTCCCCAAAACTCAAACTTAAAAAAATTATCTCAATCATTATAAAAAACCATTCAATATCATAAAAAATAAAAAAAAAGCATCTTTCCAAGCCTCTAATCCATATAAACCAAAAAAAATCTAATTTCTTATGATAATTTTACATCAAAAATACTTCATTCCAAATCTAGCATCCTCATACAAAACATAAAATTCTAATATTATTTTCTTATAACTTATAAAAATTCTCTAATAAAATCAAATATCATTCCAACATCTAAACTATAATCTTATCTACACTTTAAAACTTAATATCTTGCAATGTCCTATTCGTCAACACAATTTTTGATTCTTCTAAAAACTTCATAAGTAATTCAGGGTATGACTCAATTATAATTTGATAAGAAACAAGGCCAATATTTCTCATATTATTCTTACAACTATAAAGCACAGAAAAAAAAAGTGCATCATTTCCATGAACTCCAATAATCTTAACAGGTTTATCAAATAAATAATTCCCTTTATGATATAAATCACACATAGTTTTTAATAAACTCTCAGAATTTGACTGAGAACTTTCTTCATCTTCATCTTCAATTAAATTTATTGTTTTTTTCATAATTGGTTTGATATCTGGTGTTGATTTTATTGGAAGAGGTAAAACAGTTTTTGTAAAATTCTTTATTTTTTCTTGACTTTCTTCTGGAAGTTTTTCTAATGTTATATAAACTGGTTTTGGAAATGATTTTGTGGTAAGGCAGCAGATGTATTGTTTTAAGTTTTTGTTGTAAGTTATTTTGAGGAAAGTGTAAAGGTTGTCAGTGATAGGTTTTTCTTTGATGTTAGGGGGTTTGAAATCCATGAATTATATTTTTAGGGGGTTTTAGTATTTTATGTTATTTTTAGGGATTTATTATAAGAGTTTTAGTAAAAGATAATTAGCATGATTTTTTATGGGAAGATTAGATTTGATAATGGGTTTTTATTGAAGTAGTTAATAATGGATAATTTTTGGTTTTTTAAGAGGATGTTAGAAGATAGTTGGAGTTGAGGTAATTTATAATGAAGGTATTTATTTTGAGATAATTTAGGATATTATAGATTGAAGGATGATGTTGATTAATGTGTATATTGATATAGGGTGTTAGGGTGTTAGAGATAGGGTGTTAGGGTGTTAGAGAGAG
>MPUH01001201.1:0-21150 GCA_001970955.1 Stentor coeruleus
TACAATTTAGGAAATCTTTATGACGATTTAAATGAGAAGAAAAAAGACCTAGAACGGTGCATGTCTTCCTCTCCATCCTCCACAATAGCCATCCATTCAAATCGACTAATTTATTATATTATTCAACTAGCTTTAAAGCCAATATATAGTGATGCATCAAGAAGCGACAGTATTTTGACAAAAAAAGCATCATACAATAAATATTTTATCTCAGGTAAAAATAGCAAAATTATAGTACCTTTTTTTCAATGCTATGAATCATTTCCTGAAATTTATACTCGAACCAAAAAGCATCTAGAAACTGAGGTTAAGTATCCTAAATATAAATGCTATGAAAAAATATCAAAAAGACATGATAATTATCTCTCAATCTTCAAGGAGATAAAATATTACAAAAGTTTGTCTAAAAATTGTAGCATGTTCCCAAAAATATATTATTTTTCAGTTATGCGGAAAAAAAAAATCATTGTAGGAGTTGAACATGGTGGATTATCTTTTAAAGATTTTATGTATCAAAATCCAAATCTTTCTTATAGAGATATGAAAATATTATTTTACAACTTAATTAAGGCTTTTCATACTTTAAAAGAAAAGAAAATTGTTCATAATGACATTAGTCCCATAAACATCTTAATAGAGTCACCTGAAAAAGTGAAAATAATAGATTTTGAAATTTCTTTTAAATGTATAAATGAATACAAAGACAACAATTTCCCTATTTACTGGCCTTCCTATTTGGCTAGTGAATTATATATTTCCCCAGAATTAATGACATGGCGAAGAATTCCAAAAATCATGAAATTTATTAAGTATGATCCATATAAGTCAGATATTTTTTCACTAGGGCTTTGCTTCTTAGATATACTTGGCATAGATATTAAAGGCCTCAATATTTTTGGTATTAATTATGATATTCATATCATGGAGATGCTAACAATAAGCTATGATTATATAGCAAAGGACAGCTTAAGAAAAATTTCATACAGACTACTAAGAGAAGAACTTCAAAACGCTATAGATGAAAGAATTGAAAAAAATCCATATAATTATCTAAATGATACTCTCAGAAGAATGCTAGAAGTTGATATTGTCAATAGAGCCACGATCGATGAGATTTATAAGGATGCAAAGTATCATGTTGGGATATTTGATTAGATTAAATAAATTAGTTTACTTAGTAATTATTTATCTAAGATATAGAATACTAACATTCACAATCAAAATTTACATTAAAATAATATATTTAATCTTAATAAATCATAATGTGGTTATCTGAGCCAACAAATTCATAAATTACTCTATTATATTATAGCCCATGCCAAGTAAATGGTTTGAAGTAATCATCTTGATAAAATCTAAAAAGCAGGTTTAATAATTTTAAGCTTCTTTAGTTTAATTTGATCAAATTGAGAAATTAAAATTGCCAACGATTATTTTTAGTAAAAACTTTAGAAAATTAAATCAGTATAGTTTGGGTATGGAATTTTATATTAATTATCAATTTTAATTTTGATGATAACAAACGATTTCTAGGCTATGCTTTCATCATAGTTAAGCATCATTTGGCCCATTTTTTGGTTATGGATAATTATAATTATTTGGGCTCATATTTGTAGCATAATCCATGCACATTTTTCATACATATATGAATCCATTAGCAATATAGCTTAATTGTTTGAATTTTAGATGGTTCATAGTAAAGTATTATAAATTATTAGAGAAATATAGTTTATATTATGCTTACTGCCATTTATAAAAATAATATATTGATTCATTTAAGAAAAAAAAAAGCATGCTGAAGGTAAGCCAATTGAAGCATTGCTCTCAAAATAAATAGTGAAAATATATATATGCTAAGTGTAAAACAGAAGATATAAAAATACAATCATCATTAATAATATCAAAATTAGGTGAATATCAGTCGCCATTAAAAACGCATATCTTTAATCGATTAATGGAATGTGAATATTACTGCCTTTTTCAGAGTAGCAGTCTGTCGTGATTGTGAGCCTAAAACTTAATTTTAGATGCTTTAATGCACTTACACAGAAGAAAAGTTACTTATTTTGAACACAAGCCATATCTACCACATACAATTTCAGCTTTGCTATCCTCTTCTACTTAAATCCTAAAATTTAGTTTAGATTATCTAAAAAGTTTTCTGGATATTCCATCCCATTCAATAAGAAGCAGGGAAAAAATTCTAAAAATTCTAAAAATTCAGAGTTTGCAGAGTTACCGAAGGAAGGATTAATTAGTAAGGAGCAAATGCTTGAAAGAATATATGCATCTTCTTTTCAACAAAGTCAGAAATTACTAGATTAACTGAAACTTTAGGCCTGTCTTAGACTAAATTTGAAGGGAATACTTAAATGGTAGTATTAGCTGAGACACAATATCCATTGAGATTATAAGGCCAGATTAGAAACTTTTAGATTTGAAATATGATTAGTAGTCTTTAATATATTGATAAAAAATTTTCTGCAAGTTTATTATAGCTAAATTTATATCATCTGTTTTTACATATTTTTCATCTTCTTCACTTCAATATGATGTTTGAAATTATGCTTTCAAGTTAATATATATTTATATGCAGTAATACATCATCTTACTGCAAGTTTATTTTAGCTAAATTTATATCAGACTAATTTTTGCATATTTTTCATTTTCTTCACTTCATTATGATGTTTGAATTATGCTTTTCAAGCTAATATCTTTATATGCATTAATGCATCATTTTTACTTAAATCAGTGAATAGCATTACTAATTTTATACTTTTATATATCTTAATTATTTTCAATACAAAACCTAAAGATTCTTTATCGGAACATATTTTTTAGGTATATTCAGATTTCAGATTACAGAAGATTTTAAACTTCTTAGATTGTAAGAGGCTTATAAAAGTTGCAACATTTAGCCAGGCTATAGTGAAAATGGTTCCATAATATCTTAATTTATAAAATTTACTTAAAATTCTTAAAGCAAAAATCTATATAAAAATACTAATAGTGCTTTTATAGCTGAAAATCAAATCTATAAAAGGGCATAGATACTATTCACAACTTAGCTTTCTATACATTCAATTTTATTACAATATCTACAATCTTATTGACTTAATTATCTAATAAGTATCTTAAAAGCATTTGATAAAAACTTTGAATAATAACTCTAAAATAATTTACTCATCATTCTTAGGTTTTGCTAAAGACGGGTCTAGCTTAATTTTTTTCCTTTCTTCAATTGCCTCAAAGTCGAATCCTGATCCTGGTACATAGTTTTTGTCTATATTAAAGGCTTCCTCAAATCTTTTAATCTCTTCAAACTTCTTAAAAATCTTGCTGTGGCTTGTCCCTTCAGTTAGAAGAGGTGCTTCACCAAGACAACTATGCAAATATTCCCTAGCTCTGACTATTTTCTTATCAATTTCTTCTTTTGGTATCTCATCTTCTTCAAGTTTTTTCCTGAATTTCATCAATTGGATTTCAATTTGCCGCTTCTGTTCATGGTCAAGAATTTCTTTATTTGGTTTCTTTGGAGGTTTAGGTGGATTTGCTTTTATTGCTTCAAGTTCACGTTGAAATTGCATACGGCTAGTTGTTTTGTTCACGTAAGCAAGATTTTTCTGAACATAGCCACTTGTCCCTGAACCACGAGGGGTTGTTAGGCCAATTCCATTATACATGCTTTATTATATCAGAATAAGCTCATTTTCGTTAAGTTCAGAGATAAAATAACTAGATTAAGTAGATTTATAGCTAGGTGGTAGTTGGTAGCTTTGTGTAAAAAACATATAGAGAAAATATAGTAGACATTTTGATAGCATTTTATAACTAATAATTCTTGCTGAAAACAAGCAATTAGATAAGGTGAGCTATGATTTTATAATATCATTGTAAATAGAAGACTATATTTTCAAATGATTTTCTTAGATTACTACTTAATCTTTAAAAAATCATAAATAAATAATAAAAACAGTTAATTCATTTAATAAATACGCATTTATTACCTAAAATCTTATAGTTTTCTCTTTAGATAACTGACAGGTTATTTTAAAACTAGACTTATGTTATGAGTAAATTTGCTTNTTTAAAACTAGACTTATGTTATGAGTAAATTTGCTTGATCTTATTTTTAGATTTTGTGTAAGACTTCATCCTTGTGTTACCTAGATTTCTTCCCACTATATCTTATCTGTTGATTCTTGTATCCCTTTGACTTTTGGACATATTTTAAAATTTTAGGCGACTCTATCATTTCTGCATACTTGGAACTTAACCTTTAAAATTTAGTTGCCTCTCTTCAAATCTTTAATTTTCTCTAGCAAATCTTTTAATGCAATCTTCCCCCATATGAAGTCAGTAAAAAAATATATTAATCATAATTAAAGTCTAAACAACTTAAAATCACTTATCCTCAAATAAGCCTATAAAAATCAAATAAAAATCCATTAGTCTAGATAAAATAATATAATGTTTAAGAAAAGCGTGATTTTATTCAGAGCTTCTGACCTACCTTTAGACTTTGTAAACGACTTAAAATATTTCTTTACCATCCAATGTGTGCCAGTTCTAAGCTTTGATTATGAATCTTTCGAATCAAATCTAAGACAAGTAGAATTTTCTGAATCAACAGCAGTAATATTTCCTAGCCAACGAGCTGTAATTGCAATTCATCGTTTATCAATAAACCTTAACCCTTCTCCAATATTTGTTGTTGGTGACTCTACAGCAGCAAGTTGTTTAGAGTTACTACAAAAGCGTCCAGAGCTTGTTGGTAAATTTGGAGCAAAAGAGCTTTGCAATGATCTTATCTCATTAAAAAGATTTAGTAAAGTTATCTATCTTTGTGGTGACAATCAAGCAACTTTGCCTTATGAAGATTTTAAGCAAGCAAATATAGAAGTACAAGAAGTCTGCTGCTATGGTACTAGAGATGTAAGTCAAGAAGAGCTTTTAAATTCTTTAGAAAACAGTCCAGTTCCTGATTTTTGTGTATTTTTTAGCCCTAGTGGAGTTAGATGTGTTAATGAAAAAATTCATTGGGACTGGGGAAAACCGATGCTTTTAGCTATTGGTAGTACTACAGCTAAGGCACTTAATGATAATTTTGGAAGATGTGATGGGGTCCCGGAGGAGTTTAATTTGAATGGGATTAAGAGTCTTTTGATGAAGTATCTTGAGATGTTCAATGCTTTAGGAATACAAAAATAATTACTTCTTTACTTGATTAAATAGGATTATGATTTGCTTATTGAGTCTAGGGTTTAAAAATAATTACTTTTTTACTTGATTGAATAGGATAATGATTTGCTTATTGAGTCTAGGGGATTCTAATCTATTTACTGCATAATCTCCACTTTGTATCACTTGATCATGATATCCTTTATTAAAACAATAAGTCTTATCCTTAAACTTAATATCTCTAACCTTCATTCACTAATAAAACTCTTCAATGCATGTGATTATAAATATACTTTCAAATTCCCTCAAAGATTTAGACAATTTCAAAGAACCAAGAATCCGAGCCTTCCTCTATCAAAGCCTTTTGGTCTTATTCAAAGTTAAAAAGAGTGGACTCAAAAAATCTGAGGTGATACCGATAAATTTGCTGAAAAATTCGAGACTGATCAAGAAATTATATACAGTAAAAGCTAGAAACTCAAATGAAAAAGTAAACCTCCAAAAAAAGTAAATATATTTTAGAGTTACTGAATATTTAAAAAGAGGTGTTCTTAATTTGGCATGCTTGAAAAAAGAACAGTTTAAACTAGAAAAGATGAAGAAAATATAATTCAGATTTTAGAAATTTTATTTTAATAATATTATATGTATTTGCAGAAATTATCTATGATTCTTTTGGTTATTGGGATAAAGTCTTGAAAGTTTGAGGAATTTAAATTTAATATGTAATCGAATATTTGATGTTCATGAAATAATGGAACTATTGTGTTGTAATCATCGATTGCTCCTGCGATAAGACAGTTTTCAAAGAATGATAAGGCAACCAAAATATTATTTTGTTCAATTTCAATACTAACTGAGATCAAAGCCTGCTGCAATATTCCTTTTTCCAATAATTTCAAAGTAAAATCTTTATTCTTAAACCTTGAAATCAATAAAAAAACTTGCCAAGCTTCTTTTCTAACATCCACATCACAATCAACAATCCCATTCATAACCTTGTCTAAAAGTCCTTCTCTTTTAAACACTTCCCTAACTTGTGAAGCATCTCCTCCAACAACATTACCCAAAGCAAATAAAGCTTCTTCCCTAATCTTCTTTTTAATTTTATGATCAATAAGTTTATAAAAAACATCCAAAATTCCATATTCCATCATATATTGTGTATGACAATTCCTATAGCTAACCATATTTCCTATAACCTTAACAGCTTTAAAAACAATATCATTATCATCCACATTTGCATAATAAACAATATTCTCACCCATGCCTTCATAGTCAAGTACTTTATCAATCCAATTTATATCTTCTTTAGTTATATGGAATATGGTAAATAAACAAGCTAAAATAATTTCTTTATCCTTATTTCTATCACATAACGCTTTATGAATTAAATCCAAAGCTTGGTCAGTCATTTTAATATCTTTGATTTGTTTGATCATATAAGCTAAGAGCATATAGCATTTTTCGTTGTAATTGTCATTATTTTTAATGGACTGGATGATTTTTTTGAAGAAATCTAAGCTTATAAGGGATTTTTGAGTTCGTGGTGAATCTACACAAAGATTTGTTAATGCCCATAGGCAGTTGCTTTGGATAACTCCATTATAATTTTCTATTATCCACAAAATTATAGGTAGTATATTATTATCAAGAAGAATTTCGCAACTATCGCTATCTGCATAAGTTAAATTTGCGAGTATATGCGTTGTTTGTAATAATGTGGACTCATTTTCCGATCTAAGATAAGAAAGAAATATAGGCAAATATGAGGAATTAAGGAAAAAAATAATATTTTCAGTTTCATTTAAATGCCTGCTACACAGAGAAAAACAATAGTTTTTACTTTGCAATGATAAACTATCATCAGTGATTATTTGGAAAAGTATATAAATTTTTTCTTGATAAGTGTTGTAGGAATTATAGTTTTGATCAATATAAGCTTTTAATTCTGATGATAAGTTGCTGTCTAGGGTTATAGGTTCTAATGTACGCTTTTTGTTGAAAAAGTTCCGCCTTATTTTTTTCCTCAGTTCAACTGCATAACTTTCATGCCTAAATTTAGATGTTGTATGATCATAGGATTTTAGATGTGAAGAATTCCTTTTGTCAAGCCTTTCTGAGGTAGAAATGATTCCTTCCATTCTGTTAATAATTACCGCTAATATTATCTTAAAGTATATTAGGCTATAGAAAATGATTATTATTATCCTAGCTATTTATTATTTGTTTTACTCACTGTCTGATTAAAAGGCCCAAATGTTTCAACCTAAGGATTGCTAATTTCAAATTACTTTATCTTCCTTGCAGATACACTTTGAATCGTCACCTTATTTTTTTAGTGCGAAAAGGCATGGTTCAACATTTCTAGAAATGCTGAGAGATATTATATCCAAAGTCCCAGAATTTTATAGACTTTCTCTTGTGTCCTTTCAAATATCATCCCTTTTAGCTTTGAATAGTCAGCACTTGCTTGGAGTATATTTCCGAGCCTTGATCGCTGAAATTGCAGCTGTTGCTATTATTCATACTAGAGATTCAATACCCAGACCTTCATATTTATGAATATCATAGAAAATGTTAAACTATAATAGTAAATTTTAGAGAAAATAGTATAAAAACCAAATGCAAGAATTTTAAAATTTTGTCCTAGTATTATTGAAAATTAGCTTAAAAATAGAATTATTTGAATTTTTAAGCTTATGAGTTTTAATTTTGTCTAAACGTTGCTTACTATAAGATAATGAGCAAAACTGATCCACATAAAAATGCAGAAAATCAGTGATGAAACTAAAAAAATCCTAAGAAAGTTTACGTTTGATAAAAAGTTATCATATTGGCATTTTTCAGGTACTAGAATCTTACTGGCGATTCCAAACATGATAATAAATAAGAACATAAAAACAATATTAAAAGCTCCTGCTAAAGCAAAAATAATCCCTAGGTCAGTAACAACCATAGGCAAAATAAGAGTCACAAGTAAAATATAAAGTCTTGTGCTAAATATTCTCTGAGGTTCTACACAGTAGTTTTGAAGTCCATCATAATGCAAAGCTATTATATTGTCAGATACGTTAACTGTAGTCATTGCAAATATTGAAGTTATGTCTGCACAAGGAAATATGAGGATTATGAACTCTATAAATGCAGTCCATAAAGGACGATCATTAACTGAACCACCATTAGAATAATTATCCCAATTGAGAGTTGATAGTCTTTCTATGTCTGAGCATCCAAAAACCATACTCAGAGAGAGTGAAACTATTAGTAAAAATGATATTAAAAAAGCAAAGAATAACATTTTTGCTGAATTCTTTTCTTTGTTTTTCAGAGGCTGCTCGATGTCTGGGATGAGCACATGGAAACCCATTGTGAGGAAGATTACTGGTACTGAAACACCAAATGCATGAAAGTTTGCAATAGGGACTGACGAAGAAAATTCTTCATTCGAATTCAGTTCAGTCTGTGTAATCCCAGCCTTTATAGCAGTGACAATCATAATAAGTACTACGATCATTCTAGTAATACAAACTCCAATCAAATAGTTTTTACTTTCTGTAAAATGCCAAATCAAAGTCATAGCCGAGACAATACTAGCAAAAATGATAATAAAAAATATGTACTTATACCTGCATGACCCAGCAAAACTGGGATCATCATAAATATTGCAAGTGTCCATAGGGCCAATTGGTACAAGAGAAGCCATAGATGATGCAAAAGTTGAAGTGCAGCCAATAAGAAAGACCAGAGAATTAGCTACAATCAAGAAATTGAGTATTTTTTCCATATTTTTCCCAAGAAGCGTTTTGCATATTAGTGTAAAGTCATATTTGATGTTTTTAAGTATTCGAGGATTAGGATTTATAAGCATCAAGCTTTCGGATGATTCATTTGATGGGATTATATAATGGCTGTGAGACATGTTTTTGAAAAGATCTGGTAATGATATGGGGATTATTGTATATCCTCTGACTGAGTATCTGTGAATAATTGGCATTCTACTGAGGACTTGAAGGACGATAAAGCCTAAGGATATCATTGATATAAGAGCTAAGAAGGCCAAAGCAGTACTTAGGACCCAACCTGCTTCAGCAAAGCCCCATGGAGCACCAAAAATAGACCCACCAACGCAACAGTTCACTGAAATCATCACGCTTTCAAAAAGACTATCGCTTTCAATAACTCCTTCATTGCCTTCTATGATTTCAATTTCTTCTTTGGTATCAGTGCTCTCATCAAGCTTCTCTTTTTCCATTTAGTTAAATATACTCTGTTAACGCATATATCAAAAAATGGGGTAAGCGGCTACCTAATCATAACTTAAATAGTAATATTATTGAAAATTATACTATTACCAAAGCCTGATAAAATAATGGCATATCAGAATTTTTTTGTGGTAAAAAAAGAATGTACAAGATAAGAGAATAAAGAAAAAAAGTTCCACTAAAGTATTCAATAGCATATAAGTACTGAATAAGATTTTAGTAAAAACTTTGATAAAAGCATTCATCAAGTATAATTTAAAGAGTATCAAATCTGTGTTCGAGGTTAAATGAGTCAATTAAAGTTTTTGACATGCTTATAGAATTTAACAAATATGTGGATTTAAAGTTTTAGAAGCTATGATGAAAACAAAGAAGTTACAAACTCAATATAAAAATATATAAGAATGCTATTAATAAGTATATGAAAGACTGCTAAAAGATACCAAAAATGTCGTGGAAGATGAGCATTCTCATCATTAATCCTTAGAAAACCAATTTATTTTATCTAAAAAATTCCACAACTACACAAACAATCAGCTGCTAATATGATTTATGAGTAATCCATAACCAGATTAACCGAAAAAGTCTTTAAAAAAAGTATTCTTATACAAAAAAATTAACCAAAGAATTATAACATAAAAATATGAAAACCTCTAAACAAGAACCAAAAGTCCTTTTGAAGCATAAGCATAATATTTTAATTGGTGCAACTAATTCTTTAAGATTAGAGGTTAAGTAATAATACGCTGTATTGGTTATTTACAGAAAGGATTAAAGTCTGAAAGGCTTATAGAAAACCTCTTAAAACTGGCCGCATAAAATTATTCGGAAAAAAATAATTCTGTCTTGTCTCTTAAAACTTATTCAAGAGCACACTGTTATAATAGTATATTTTTTGTATAGTAGAAAAAATAATTAAGGGTATTAGACGAGTATGCGAGATAATAGCTATAATAATTTTAAAGTTTTTTATATATATAGCTTAATTTTTAGGTATAAATTGATTTAAAGGCCCTTTCCAATAGACTAATTTGCATAAGAAATCCTATTAAAACCTTGAAAATCTAAACTATAAATAATTTTATAAAAAATACTCATAAAATAGGATATTATCGCATAATACCCAAATCCCATATTTCATTAAATATTACTAGCATTAAAACTACTCCTGAAAACTCTCTAATAAATATTTTTCCTAAAAGCCAACATGATTTAAGATAGTTTATTCTAATTTTCTATAAGCTGATATTTCTTAATAATATCAATTTCCTTTTTGAAGCGTGAATAAAATATTGGCAAACGATCATTCTTAATACCCTTCAAAAGGCTATCGATTAATGCTGACTTGGGCTGAACTCCATTTTCAATCATCACAGCAAGGATTTTAATCGAATATTCATGAACCACTATATCTGAAAAGTGTGATTTCGATCTACCCCAAATAATAGGGAATTTTTCAATTATTTTCTCAGAAAAAAAAGCAAAATAACTATTTTGATCATTCCCATAAACATTCTTATATTCTTTGACTAAATCAAATACGTTTTTTATAGTAATGGTATGTATATTCTCTAAAATCATACTGTTTATTTTTGATGTATACTTACCATCTGCTTTAAGCTTAATAAAAGTTTTCAAAATGTAAATCAAGTAAGTAATATTGAAATCATCCAATTTAGTCATGCAATGCTGAACAAAAACTTCAATAATTTCAGGTTTTATATTATTCATTTTCATAAAGCTTAAACTCAATTTAGCTAGATCTCTATTCTCAGCATTATCAATCTCATCTAAAGCATTTTGGAGGAGTTTTTCATAGAGTAGTTCGGTTCCAGAATTAGTAATTAAAAACGAATTGAGGAGCATTCTAATTTCAGGATAAGTGTAAAAATGGCCTTTTGAATAAACCTTTTCCATAATGCATTCTTCTAACTTCTGCCATAGTTTAAGATTTTTATTTTTATTTGAACCAAAACCCCTGGCGCATTCAAATAGTTGTCTTTGATTCAAATTATGTATATGCTTATCTATGCACACTTTTTCAAGCTCTTCCCATAAAGTTGCTGACCTTATTTTAGAAGAGTTTAAAAAGAAGACCATATGACTGAAATCTTGAATCTTCAAACTTTTAATGATCGGAGAGATTTTTTCAAATGATTTTAATAGTAAAAGTTTGCTCTCCTGTGGTATTTCATATTTGTATTCTTTCGATATGGTAAAGTATGAGTTTATGATCTCATTTGAGCGCTCTACTGTGAAGAGATCTGGATTGTTGATGTTTTCAAAGGCTTGATCAATAGAGAGTTGAGGAAAAACAAACCTTGCCCTGGCATGGTATTTAGATTTAGAGCTTGTGGCTAAAAACTTAAACCAACGCCTAAGCATTTTTTATTACAAAATTACAGGCTAAAAAATGATCGGGCAATCCGTGACTGCTCGTTGATTATATTTTTGTTTATGCTAAACAATTTGTTAAGTAAACCTTCGTATTGGTGATTGTCAAGCTTCTGGTCAGTCTCACGCCGACGGAGGATTTTTTGTAAACGAATTGACTGGCTATAGAACTCTGAAAGAGAGTTTTCGGTACTGAGAAGAAGCTGGTCGCTACTTTCTTGGGTTGAAGAGAAATGGAGGTGGGATTTGGGGAAGACTTGAGACGATTGGGACATATTGTATTTTAATGGACCTTTTTCTGTTTTGTATATGAGTGTATAGTTTTTTAGTCGCTTTATGTTGTATTCTAAATCTTGAGGATGCTGTTTCGAGCTGAGCTTTATAAGGATGGGGTTGTTTATTGGTAGAAGCTTTTTCTCTTCTTTGATTACATTTGAACGAAGACGATTTGCTGCTATTACAGAGTTCACAGCTTTGTTCATGACGGTTGTCATTGATCTGCTTATTTTAGGCAATTTTACCTGTTGATTTAGTGATAATAAAGGTCTTTTTGGTTTTTCTGATGGTTTTGCTTCATGTGTTAAGTTTTTGTATTTTTTATTTCTTTTAGGTTTTTGAGGGATTCTTTTTGGAGGTGTTTGGGCTTCACTATTCATGAACAGACTGAAAGAAGTTGAAGTATCAGGTAAGTCAATGTCAAGGACTTCTGAAGCAAAACTTTGATAACTTTTAATTGTATGGTCCATACGCAAAATATTACGAAACTCAAATAGCTAGAGTTTTACACTAAAGAACTAGTATCATATGCTAATTATAAGAAAACTTTAGAAACCAGTTCAATTAATTATTTTAATATATAAACATTAATACCTATTGTCTTATTTTGTTTATAAATGTTTGTGGTTTACTTCTTTCTAAGATAATATTAGATTAAAATGAATAACTTACTACTTTTATTAACAGTCTTATTATTTTTGCAAAATATAATTATTGTATTTTATATAGCATTATACTCATTGAATTTCTTTATACTTGTAATAAGTATATTGAATTTTTGTAAAGATTCAAAATTTAACTTATATTATATTACTCACATAAGTTTTTAATTAAATACTATTTATAGCATCTCGATTACCTGAAAACTATTTTAGATTATTAAACTAATATCATTACTGTCAATTAATATATAATTAACATTTGATATATTTCAAAGTACAATTAAATCTTCTAAAAAATCCACTATAAAAATGTTTAAGCTTCTTAAAGCTGAAAAAAGAATCAGGAAAAAAGAACTTTCACAGTCCTTAGCTCCAAATTCTTATAAAAGCTTTGAGAAAGCACTTCTCTCATCACCTAACTCCTCCTTTCTATGGATCAAATACGCAGCCTTTTCTTTAGACACTTCCGGCTATGAAAAATCTAAAGAAATCCTTCTAAAAGCATTAGGCACAATAGTCCAGACTGAAGAACGTGAAAAACTTAACATTTTCTTAGCCCTCATGAATCTAGAGTCATCTTATGGAAATGAAGAGAGCTTCGAAAAAGCTACTGAATGGGCTTTATCAGTAAACGATCATGAAAAAATACTCAAACACAAAGCTTTAAAGCTACTACAAAAAGGGAAACTTGAAGATTGTGAAAACACTTTACGATACATATGTAAAAAGTACTCAAAAAACATTGAAAACTGGGAAAATATCTTAAGATTTTATATGAAAGATATAGTCGATAATGATAAGTTTGATGAAATCTCAAGACGAGCAGAACAAGCTTTGAAAGATTCAGTAGAAATACGAAAACGCATTGGAGTGCTTGAATATCAGCATGGATCAAGTGAAAAAGCTAGGACAATATTCGAGAATTTGCTTAGTGAAAAACCGAAAAGGTCTGATATTTGGCTTGTGTATCTGAATTTTGAAGAGAAAACTAGTGGAGTTGAGCAAGTTAGGGATTTATATGAAAGGGTTATGTCAGTGAAATTCAGCTCGAAAGTTAGAAGCATGTTTGAAAATAAAAAAGAAATGTATGAGCATGGAAGAAAACATAAAGATAGATAATGTACGTAAAAATAACTATAGATAATATTTAGTATTTTTTTATTAAAGTCTTTGAGGATATAGAATATTTAATAGGTTTTATGTAAAGCTTAAATAGGATATATTCATAGTAATTGTAAATTCTATATCTTTGGCAATTGGGATAGTTTAAGTTAATTTCTTAATAAGTTTTTTGTTTAGGTATTTTGATATCCTAATAAAAGCATTAACTATCATTTCGTAGTGGAATATAAAGTCAGCCTCATTTTAATTTTGCATAGCAGATTGGATTTCTATATGCTGAATTTTTGGCAATTCCCTTGAAAATTGTGTTTGTTTTGACTCTTAGCTGCAAATCCCTTAATTAATACATAAAGGAATACAATATTAAAATAAAATTGTTTTAATGCCAATCGAAATTTCAGCTAAGATTAAACATTAAATATTTTGAATTAATTGCGAACGTAAATTATAATGCGCAACCTGCATTTCATATAATTTTAATGATCTGACAAGTTCTTCTAGGCTTAAAAGCTTGCCTTTAAGAGAATCTGAATCTATATCACTTATGCCTGTAGTTGAATTAATAAAATTTATTTATCTCCAGCAGCGATCTTCAAAAGTTGATGCCTTTGGAAGTCGCTTGAATTTTTTATTTTATAATAAGACTTAAATTTCTGTTTGATAATTATAGCTAGTAATGAAAAAATTATAAATTTAATAAAATATATTTTATGATTTTCTAGCACATATAAATACTAAATCAAAGATTTATTAACTAAATTCTTATAAATATACTAAACTAATGCTTTCGCGAAAAGAGCACTTTCTCTAATGCAATGAATGGACTTTCTAAGGACAAAGTTAAAAAGGTAGCTGTCATAATACTCCAAAAAGCCATTGTGAAAAATGGGTACCAAATAATTAAATCCTGCATATAAGGGGCTTGGTTTTTATTATAAATCCAAAAGTAAATAAGCAAAGGATGGACAAGATAATATGAAAATGAAATTTTAGCAGCAATAGCAAAGTACTTATTAGAAAGAAAATTTTTCACAAAACCTCCAAATCCTTCAATCATAGGAACAATACATAGCATAAACCCAATGCAAAACAGAAAATGCTCAAAACCTAGAAACATACTTCTCTCAGCCTTACTCCAAATTTCAGGGCCATCTTCTTCAATTTTATAAGGAGCAATAGTTACCCAAATCATAAGAAACATACCTAAAATATAAGCAAAGTACCTCAGATATTTGATTTTTACCCAAGATATTAAAATTATTTCGAATTTAGAAATCCTGTCTATTCTTCTAACTGGAGATATTAATGAAGTTCCTTTTCCTTGAAGCTCAATGTCTGTGTTTTGGGTTTTGGCAGTAGCATCGCAATAGCCTCGGTAAACAAAACCTAAAAATATTCCTAATAAAAATGCTCCTATACGGAAATAAGGTTTTATATATGAATGAGTAAATTGGAAGTTGTTTAAAAGTCCATAGATTGCACTTGGGCTGAAGTCATTTTCACTTGAAATTATTATTATAGTAATAATATTCGCTATAATCATAACTAAAAGTGCAATATACCCATAAAATTTGTTTTTATAATGAAGTATTAGTATCAAAGGAGAAAGGATATAAAACTGCATATCATTAGAAATATACCAACCCCAGCCCATACATGCTTGACTACCAAAAGGGTATAAATTGCTAATGAACAAAGGTACAGTCCACCAATAATTAGTGCAAATATCACGGCACATATATTCTTTTGCAGGCCACATTGAGCTTGAGCCTATATATGGGAAAACATTCAAGAAAAGCATATAAACAAAATAATAAACAGGGCATATTCTTATAAGTCTATGGACAATAAAAAGCCCCCAACTCATTTTACCATTTCGCTTATGCATTTCATTCATTGCGAAAAACGATAAAAAGAACCCAGTAAGTAAAAAAAATACATCTACTGAATAAAGAGCGTAATAAATATATCTACGTTTGAGACCTTTTGGGAAGTCCAATGCTGTTGCAGGGTTAGCTATAGGTGAGCTTAGTGTAAAAACATAGCAATGGCCTAAGGATATCAATGCCATAGAAAGAACTCGAATTCCATTAAAAGCCTGAAAGTTTGATGATGACTCAGGGAAGGTAAATAGCTTGGAGAAATTCCTTGGCATTGAAAAACATATTAAAATCGATGAAAGATAAGTCAAGCTATTGTTTGGGTCTTCTTGAAATTTTTTATCAACATAGCTTCCTAAGGATAAAATTATAAGTAGTAAAATAATCACAATTATGCTTATTATCGCAGACCAGGAATATGATCGATTGTTGAATGCTTTTACATCTTGAACATCCAGATCTTCGCTTTTCATAAATTCTTCAACTTTTGGATGAGCTTTGATAACTTCAACTAGAGAATATTTATAGTCTTCTGCTTCACAAGATTTTGGTCCACATATGCCAAAAGTTATGACAATCGGGCCAACTTTAGCGATAAGCAAAATATATCTGGCGTTTTCTAAATCATTACATTCTTCATATTTGCCTAGATCATTAATGTCTCTTCCTGAGTAATAAAGCATCTTTGCTATTTCTTGATTGTTGTCTTGAGTTAGTGTTTGTAAATCTGATTTACATTTTTCTAAATCCCCTTTGACTGTAAACCCTAAAATACCAATCAAGATTAAGCAAAGAACCATTTATATGATAAAAGTTAATGGAGATGTAAAGTTGATATTTTTATTCTAAAGGTTTGATTTAGAAATATAATTTTAGAATTGTGTTTTTTAGATTTAATTTGTGGATAAGGTGTTTAAGATTGTTGTATTTTATGAATAATACTAGATAAAATATGCATAGGCATTTTATTAAAGATTATTAATTTGAATTAAATTTCTAAGGAAAATAAAGTGTCGAAAAGGGATTATCGTACATTACAGTTATAAAAATCATCTATATTTTATGATAAAAGGGAATATCTGTAAGTAAATACTTAGAAGATATCATTTAGCTGATTTTTTTTTTAAAGTTATAAATTCTTGTCACTTTAATTAAATAGTTAGATATGGATAAATCTTATTTCAGCTAGGAATTTGGAATTATGCAGGCTTTATTTTTAGAAGATTTTTATAAACTAAAATCATATATTTTATTTCTTTATAGAGTTTTTAATTAAATTTTTAATGGAAAATAAGAGTCGTGAAAACCAGTTTGCACTATGACCAAAAGAATAAAAAACTGTTAATATAACTATATTATGTATTATAAATTTTCATTTTAATAGCTAAAATCTATTCTAAAATTGCATCTTCATTTTCAAATCTTATTTTTTCTATATGTTCATCTTTCTAATAACTATATGCTTTTAAATAATTCTCAATATATAAACTCAGCGAATATTTATATAAATCATAAATAATACTTATTTAAAATTTCAGTAACCAAAATTTAACTACTTTGTGAATAAATATATATTTATTGAAACAACCAAATTCTTTTATTTTGATTCAAAAACAGCATAAGCTTTTACAACATAAAAATTCATTTGATTTTACTAAAAATATACCAAAACCAATCGCTCTCAATAATTTATAGCAAATATTTAAATACAAAGGATTATTTACTACAATCATGCAATGCCAATATATCATCACACATTTATTATACTTTTATGCTTTCTACAATATAGATGACTTATTTCTCAGACAATTATTCTCAGCTTTTAAACTTTCAATTATAATTTTAATTTAGGAAATAATCATAAAATATATAATATGCTAATTTTCTGGGTGCTAGTAAGTATTATAGGTGGCATTTACATGCTAGCTGATATTTTGGTGATCATTAAGAGAAAAAACTTACATATAACTCGTAGATCACCTTGGCTGCTACATATATCACTATGGGGTAACTTTCTTGAAGTCCTTTCAATATCTTCACTCGTAGATTTTATTATCCCAACACCTGATGTTAATGCTCTCTGGACAAAATTCAGAGATTGTGGAGTCATTTTAGGGCATTGTGCTTTCTTCATACCATATATCTTAAGAGCATATCGAATTTCTATTGTGTTTAACTTAGATAAAGACTGGAACAAATCTGGAGATATATTCGAACGCAAAATCCACAGGACAAGACAAGTGTGGTTGATTAAGCTATTCGCTTTGATAATGATAATCCCTCTAGTCTTATGTGTGCTTATATTATCCTATGACCCAATAAGATATTTCATGCCTCTGACCGGAGAAAATAACGATGTAGATGAGCAGCTAGCAACAGCGATTTATGTGTTTATTTGTTTTATTGAGCAAATATTACTTATTTTCCTTACTTATCACTTAAGAAGTATCGAAGATCAATACAATATGATCAATGAACTAATATGGATATGCGCAATATGGTCAATTTCCCCAATATTCTCAACATTTATTACTATCGATAGAAAAGCTTGGTACTCAGCATGTTTATTAAGAAACTTGCTGATTTTTATTAGGTCTTACTTGGTCTTGTTGATTTTCTCATTCAGACCTGTAACTTTTTCTGCATCTCTCACTGTGGATATGCTAAATTCATTAGAAATTATATTGGAAAATGAGAAAACCTTGGAGTTTTTTGAAAAATTCCTAAGAAACCAAACTGATGCTCATAAAAAAAACTCAGGCTATTCTCTTTTGTGTTTTTATAAAGAAATCGAATGCAGAATCCACTCTCAAAACGATCTTAATCTTAGTTATATGGAAGTTGAAATGACTAGTTGTTCTATGCTTAATACACTTGGTAAAATAGATGAACATACTACACCTGAGAACTTGCAGAAATCTAAATCATTAGTGCTTAAAACACTTAATGAAAAGTATTATAAGCATTTTCTTAAAAGTGATGAGTGTTTGCAGTTAAGGAAAATGATCCATAAGGAAGAAATTATTGCTTTTAGAGTTACCAAGACATCATTTCTACCGATAATGCCAAACAAAAATAAATTTGATGAAATATATATTCAATAACTAATATTGACAGTATAAACATCATAGTAAAATACTATAAATAGGTAATTTTATATTTGGATATAAAGAAAATTAATCAATTTTTGTATATAAAAAACTATTTTCTCTGCTTAAAGATTTCTCTGTTATTTTTATACTTTCTAGGTTGAAATATTGAAACGACTGGATATCTGAAATAACAGGCTAAAAAACTATCAAATTTAGAAATACTAATCATCATAGCAATTACTATCAAAAAGTCTTCAAAACTATTCTGATATACTAAATATTATATTAAAAAATAACGGGAATAACCCCATTAACCCGAAAAGTTTCATCGGTAAAATCATATATTTAATTTCTATTAATGGAAGCTCAGCAAGAAGATATGTTATTAAGCATTCCTGAAATACCTGAAGAAACTTTTGAAGCTAAAAAAGCTTGGAAAAAACTCAAAAATGTACTAACTGCATCTTTTCTTCTAAAAACTCAAGATGCACATGTCGTAGCTGATATAAACGAATTATTAGATGAAATGAGAATGAGTCCGACAAAAGTTAATATGACTCGAGGAACTACAATTGCAAATGAAGTTATTTTCGACCATAAAGCTACAGACAAACTATTTTTCCATATAAAAAGATCAAGTCAAGAAGACTTATTAGAAATTGATAAAATGATAGAAAATAACCCAAGACGATATACGAGGAATATAAATGACCCTGACTCTTTTGTCAATAAACAGAACATGAATGGGATCCGACCTTTATATGAAGCATGTAAAAATGGGTATTCAAATACTGTACAATTACTTTTGGACCATGGAGCTGATCCACATTTACTTAGTGATTTGGATAAAAAAAATCATGAGTCATGTCTTGAGGTAGCTTGTAGATGGAATCATGTGAAGGTTGTTAAACTTTTGCTTAATAAGACTAGTTGGAATAAAAAAGAAATTAAAGATGCACTGAAAAAATGTGATAACCAGGGGTCTTGTGAGGTGTTTAAAACTCTTTCTCCGTCAAATAGAGGGTCTTGTGCATGTGTTGTTAGTTGAATAATAAAGAGTTTGCAAATGTAATTAATTATTTTTTTATGAGGTAGTTATTTGCAATTTTTAATTATTTATAATTTGACTTAAGTTTAGAGATTTAATTTTATGAATGCTGTGTGTTTTTATAAGTTTTATATTTGCAAAAATTTAATGCTCGCTTTAGATAAACTATTATTAAGAACAAGCCTTAAAGCCATTATCTATATTGACTCTTGGAAATTTTCGAGGCCTAAGTCCATCAAGTGATTAAATATTTTTCCCATATTATATAGCAAATATGAATTCTTAAGCAGCTAATTTTTGAAACACCACATCGTACAAGATGCTTGGAAGAAAGAAAGCTTAGAAATGTAAAAAAAAGTTATGGATCAGATTTAGGTTTTGGAATAGTTAGCATTTATTACAAAAGAAAACAAATAGTTGTCATATTGTTTAAAATAGAAGTGTAGAAATAATATTTCCTGTTTACAATAATATGTTCAAACAACTGATTAATTCAAGTCTACAGTTATAACAGATTATTGAGTAGCATATCATAGGATATTTATATGAATTTGAATTGCATAACAGGTTTTTTATTAGATTTTCCTATTCAATAAATCAAATAGAAAGATGCTGGCCATCAATAAACCTTGTTAATTATAGAAATTTACTTTAAGAATATTGGATTTCTTATGAAAAATAATTTAATATTTCACTGAAGCTAATTTTTAATTTAAAATTATTTCTTTAAACCTAATTTGATTATTTAAGAGAACTTTATCAAGCACACTACTATCAACAGTTAGTATAGGTTTATTTTTCAAAAAAAAGCTTGATTACTACTATGCATTAATTAGCCTCTATGTGGTAAAAATTATTCTGAAGAAAAAGCTAAAATTAATACAATCAGAAATAAAAAAATTAGAATATTTTTCAATATAATACATAAACTTTTGCTATTAAGTCTATAAAGATTCTCATTCACTTAAAATTTATTGGTAAAATTAAAATTATCATAGAAATGAATATTATTCATCTGATTTTAAAGCATATATTATATAATACTTAAATATCAAAAAAACTAAGTTAAGGTATAACTATTAATATTTGGTTATATAAATTATGTTTCTTAGAGTTTTTTCTATTAAAAACTTTTCTTTATCTCATATGCTCAGCCAATTTTCATTTTGTGAATTTATTAAGATTTAATAAATTTATATGTCACAGAAGTTGGGTGTTAGGGTGTTAGGG
>MPUH01001202.1:0-21136 GCA_001970955.1 Stentor coeruleus
CCCTAACACCCTAACACCCTTTTGTGGAATAAACTTTAACACCCTAAAACCCTGTACACACTTCAATCAAATAATTATGATTACAACCCTTAAAGCAAGCTTCAAAATTAAAATTTAATTCCTTTACACCTAATATCAGAAATTTTCTGATTTCTTTTTAGGAAATTACAGTTTTATAACTTTTACTCAATTATATCTAACTAATAAAACCCTAATAACCTATTCCAATATTTCCTTTAAATAATCCTAGCATATTTCACTTTGCCTTGAGTTTTGTGAATAATTTTCCTCTTTACATATAAAAATCAATTACGACTTAATGAAAGATTAAAGATTTTGTTAAATTTCTGGTATGAAATCCAAAAAATATTCAGATAAATTCCTTTCTGTTTGTTATGACAAGAATATTTAAGTCTTAGGAAGCACATTTAATTTTTGGATTAGAAATATGGCATATATAATTTTTAAGATAATGGCATTTTCTAATTTAATCAAAGACTGATTTTCCCCAAACACTTTTCCACCAAAAACCTTTGCAAAATTCCCTTATAATAACCAAACTTTCTTTAATCATGAAGCCTTATTGCAATTTATTTTAGAATTTCGAAAATAATTTTCCTAATAAAAGCCATGTATTATGTGCTAAAGCAGAAATATAAAAAAAACTGAGTTCTTTTATCAAAGGTGTACCTTATTGAAATCATAAAAAAACCTCTGAAAGTTTTTCGAAAATTTCTATTAAAAGACTAAAAACTCTCTATACATATATAATAATTTCCTATTTGACATATCTCAAATTAGCCTAACCATATAAATGGGCGGCTTCAGTAAGACCATAGAAAAAAACTCTGTGTCTTCTTGGAGAAACTCATATATTGACTACTCTGATTTGCGAAGAAAAATAAAATCAGTAGGTTCACAACCTGATAATATTAAAGATATCTTTAACTCTATAGCAAACGAAGTTACAAGAGCAAAAGATCATCTAAACATCGTATCAGAACCACTTCCATCAGCTATCAACTCACTCGAACATGATACCCCTTCATCATCTCTACTTCAAACCACAAGTGAAACCCTACTAAACCTCATCTCTTTTTCCTTGTGGAACCTTAAAATTGTAGCTAAACTTCTCAGCAAACTTCAAAAACACAACAAACAAGCAAAAAAAATTTTTTTAGAACAATACATTGAATGTTTATTATCATTGCAAAACATTGACAACTTCAAGGATTGGTATGCAAAAGTTACACAAGAACTAAGAAAAATTGACTTTAATAAAAAAAATCATGTCACTGATGCGCTTATTGCAAAAGATATGAACCAATTTGAAAAAAATTTAGAACGTATAGGAATTGAGTTAGACAAATTAGAATATATAGATTTATTACCAAGAGAGCCTGATTATCCTGATTTTATGACAATTTTTCTTAGTGTTTTTAGTTCCCTGATACATTTGACGAATTTTTATATTCTAACTCTTGCAGCTAAAGATTATTCTGTATATGTTGGCATGGATGAAAGCTTTTCTGGGGTCTTAAGTGCTGTGAATTGGGCTGCAGCTGTGAGTTTTACATTTGTTTATAGTTATTGGAGTAACTTTCAATATAAACTCCCAACTTTAGTTTGTAGTCTTTTTGTTGTTTTTGGAGATTTCATCTATGCATTTGCTTATAATTATAAAAGTGCTTCAATGCTGTTATTAGGAAGATTTCTTATTGGTGTTGGTGGAGCAAGGGTTATAAACAGAAGGTATATAGCAACATATATCAAACCAAGATCAAGAACTGTATGGAACAGTGCTTATGTTGCTGGAAGTATTATTGGAAGAGGATTTGGGCCTATAATAGGAGCTTTATTATATGATGTGGATTTTGAGTTCCTTGGTTTTAGAATGAATGGAATGACTTTTCCTTCTATAATAATGGGTATTGTATGGGCTATTTATTCATTGATGATTCTTGTGTTTTTTAAAGAGCCTGAGATTAAGAAACTTTCTAAAGATAAGGTTAATGATTCTAAAGGACAAAGTTTGTTACCGATGTTTGTTGCTTTAAGTGCACTTACTATACCTAAAGTTGTCCATGAAGCTTTTGTAACTTCTACACCTATTGTCGCCCCTGTGTTTTTTTCATGGTCAACTGAATTTGTTGGATTTTATATTGCGATTATGTCATTGGCTATTGCCCCTGTGCATATTATTATTGCGTATACTTCTAGAAGGTTTCAAGATAGGCAGTATATTAAAATTGCTTTGTTGGTTACTTTTATTGGGTCATTATTGCTGATTAATTTTTCGAATTTATCTGTTGCTCAGTATGTTATTGGGACTATTTTGATGTTTATTGGCATGAATATGGAAGACGGAGCTACAGCTAGTTTGCTTTCGAAAGTGATTCCGCCTCATATTTCAGAAGGAATTTTCAATGCTGGCCTTGTTGTTACTTTTGCTGGGTCTTTTGCGAGAGGGGTTGGAAGCTTTGGAATCGCTGTAGCTGGATGGATTAACGAAGACCCGAGTTCAATGGAAAACATTCTTTTCATTCCATTTACAATTGTCTCTTTAGTATCTCTTGTAATATTCATGAGGTATTATAAGAGGCTAGACACAAAACTTTTTACTTAGTAAATCATGGCGTCATTCATGTTTTTGTTGGAGCTTTATAACATTTTCAAACCAAAAAAGTTTAGGAGGTTTACAAGTATGTAAATGTTAAATATATTTTTATATTTATTTAATTTGCTAATGATTCAATGCAAAGTTATCTTCTAGATAATGAAAAGCTTTAGAATCTTAGAATTATTTTCTTTACGATGTTTTGTAAACATATATTAAAAATCCTATTTTTGTTTGATGACTTTTTATCTTTAATTGTAATAAATCCTTTTTATGCACTAGGAAAACATAAAAAATTAAGGTAAAGGTAAAGAAAAAAATCCTAATTATTTTGTGTACCTTTGATTGAAATAAATTTTCAGATAATAAAGAAAATATTAGACAGAAATTATTTGATAAGAGCATTAGACTTTAATTTGAATAGATTTTATATTCTAATTGCTATCAGTAAGCAACTAAATCTAATTAAATTTATCATTATCATGTAAAAACATTTCAGTATATTTGTATGAATTCATGCTGCTAATGATAATGATTATAAAAATTTCTAATAAAAATACAACTCAAAAATTAATTCTCTTCATTAGAAGCTGATAACAGAATATCAATTTATAACAAGATAATATTTGTACTTCAAATAATTTCTATTAAATATTCTTAATCATACTATTTCTTATAAATCGCATACAATCCATTCAAAATCCTAACCCAAAAAAAGCTCATCAATTATAACTCTTCAAATTTCCTAAACCGATCTACATATCCAAGTCTCCCCTATTCAATCCCAAAACTCCAAAAATCCCAGTATTCAGAATTTCCTACATTTCATATCTCTAATCCTGTAAATATGGCTCCCTTCATAATATTAACAAATCCACTTCTTCATGTCTGAAAAGTACAAAATGATCAAACTGCTAGGTGAAGGATCATTCGGCAAATGCTACTTAGTCGAAGCTCAATCTGATAAATGCCGCTGCGTAATCAAACAAATCGATATAGGTATAATGACCCAAGAAGAAAAAGATGAAACAATCCGTGAAGCTTTAATACTTAGAAATCTTAATCATCCAAACATAATCCAATTTCGAGATGCTTATACAACAAAAAAGAAAAAACTTTGTATCGTTATGGACTATGCTGATGGTGGAGACATGCAATCAAAAATCAAAGAACGGAATGGAAGACTTTTTCAGGAAGATCAAGTTTTAGATTGGTTTGTGCAGATTTGTTTAGCAATGAAACATGTTCATGATAGAAAAATTCTCCATAGAGACTTGAAATCTCAAAATATATTCTTAACTAGGACTGGGAGGATTAAGCTTGGGGATTTTGGAATTGCAAAAGTCTTAAGTGCAACTGTTGATAATGCTAAGACTATGGTCGGAACTCCTTATTATCTATCGCCAGAAATAGTAGAAAATCGTCCTTATAGCTTTAAAAGTGATATTTGGTCTTTAGGTGTTTTATTATATGAAATGTGCTGTTTAAAGCCCCCATTTGATGCAACGTCCCTACATTTTTTAGCCCTTAAAATTGTTAGAGGACAGTATCCACCTTTGAATAAACAGTTCTCGCAACCTTTAAGAAATTTAGTTACGAAAATGCTAAAAACTGATTCTAATCAAAGGCCTACAATACATGAAATATTAAAAGAACCACTTATAAGAAATAGAATCAAAAATTTTTTAAGCACTTCACAAAGGAATAATGAATTTTCACATACTGTTTTACATAATGTTAATATTTTAAATGTATCTGATAAACCTAGAGAAGATCTTAGTATTGCGAGTAACCCTGAAGAAGAGAAAAAACAAGAAGCACTTAAACAAGAAATGCTTAAATCAGTTAGACAGTTGAAAAGTGATTTTAAGAACATGAAGAATTGTGATAGAGAAGCTCAGGAAGAAGGGATTATGCTTTGTGAAATGAATGAAATTGTCTTAGCTAATGAAGATGATCAAAGCGATATTTCAGTTCATAGCAGTGTTGTTGAAGTGCCTCCAGATCGTGAGGATGAAATCGAAGACTCTCGTGAAGAAAGCAAAGATGATAGTTCTGACGATGCTGAAGATAAAATCAAGCTTATGAAACAATATCTTGAAGGATGTCTTGGGAAAAAAAAATTATTTGAGGCAAAGAAAATTATAAACGCCTTAGTTCCTACTGAAGACGATCTTGATTTTGATGCCTTATCACCAAATCTTGAGCATTTGATGGACCGAGACCAACAAGCTGAATATGTGCCCATAATCTACAGTCTTATCGAATTAGAACGTAGTGTTTCTTAATGAATTCTCTAAAAAATTGATTAAAAAATACATAAACAAAAGTGATAATGTGTATATTTAAGATTGATATGATAACAAATAATAATAATCNATAAACAAAAGTGATAATGTGTATATTTAAGATTGATATGATAATTATAAAATATTTTCCAAAGTCATATACAAAACACTTGAATCCATAAAACCATCCTATCATACCATCATTTCCAAATTTAAATCTAAGCTTAAGGTGTTATTAATCTTTTAATAACATTCAAAGAAGATGATTCTTTATAGCAATCTGCCTGTGCCTCAACAGTATCTGTCAATCTCTTATAAGCTTGTCCATCACTATATCCTAAACATGATGCATGCATAAAATCTTCATTAGCAACTGCATCAATAATCCTCACTGCACTTTCCCCAAGTTCATTACACAACCTTTCATGTTCTTCTTCCATTTTTTTTACCTCAGTTCCAGAAAAATACCCTTCACAAAGTAATTCCCCTTGATAGCCTAATATTTTTTCTATGATATAAAGACAATACAATTTCTCCACAAGATAAAAAGCTTCTAAGTCTTTTTGTTTTAATAACTCAAAACGTCTTCTCCAATGTTTTGCAATTTCAACCACTCCATAAATTCTTCCAAGTTTTTGTAAAGTTGGTTGAGATGTGTTCCAAACATCGAAATAAGCTTCAAATTTTGCTGAATTTTGCTGTAGGGTTAGTAAGGCTTTATGAAGTAAAAGGTTGAATATATGTTCTAGGATAGATATAAGGGAGTTTATGGAAAGTAAATCTTTTGATGGACGATCAGAGCGAGAGAGTTCAAAGTTTAAATTAAGGCATTTTAGAGATGCTGCTTGAATTGTATCGCCTTTAAGGGCTTTTAATGATTGTTTGATTATGAATCCGGCTGTTTGCTGGAGAAGAATATTATTGTCGCCTTCCCAAGTCAAATTGATGTCGTGTTTAGTTAGATACTCACCCAGCTTGACAAATTTAGAATACCCAAGCCCTCCACAGATTTTTCTACATTGATGTATGCCTTCAAAAGCTGATTCTGTTGTTAAAACTTTTACTGAGCTCAAAATTGCATGATACTCAGTAACTTCAATCCTTTCAAAATCAATCTCCATGATTTTTTTCATGTCCTTATATCTTGTGAAGGCTATTTCACAAGCAGCTGTGATTGCAAATAAGTTAGCTAAATGGGGGATAAGTCTTGTTCTTGTCAATAAATAGTCCAATATGGGTACTTCTCTCTCAGGATTTGGCCCGAACTGTTTCCGAATTGCTGCCCATCTAATAGCAATAGTCAAAGCATTTTTTAAATTCGCTTCAGAACTCATTAAACAGGCACTTCTTCCTAAGAGTAGGCAAGACATCATCTTCCCGAATCTTTTCTCTTTTTTATTTATCAACGAAACGAACTTCCCTTCATTGTTTATTTGCGAAACCTTATCTAGTAATGCATCGTATGGCACTTTATAGTTCTTGAAGATTATGAATCCATTGTCGATTGCATCATTTTCTGCCTTGCCACCACAATCTCCAACTATAACTCCTGGCAAAGGCTTGCATGTAACCTTATCCCTAAGGTCAACTACAAAGCCATGAAGTCCGTAGTTAGTTTTGCCTATAAAAAGCTGGGCAAAAATCACACTTTTGTTCGAAGTCTGGGCAGCTCCTCCTATCCACCATTTTGCCGACAAAGAGTCAGGGGTATTGATAATAAACTCTCTAGTTTTATGAATGTAATGAGCCGTAGTTCCACAAAGGGATACATTAGAACCACGCCCAAGTTCTGTTAAGCCAAAGCATCCAATGTCTTTGAATTTGCATCCTCTATCAACTAAATGATGATGTTTTTCTGTGCCGAGGTTTAAAATTGAGTCAAGATACAGCGCTAAGTGAACTCCTGCTTTGACAAAAAAAGACATATCAAAGTTCAAGCCAGACTTTGCTAGAATGAAATTGTGAATTGGATTCTCCAAATAATGTTCTCGAGTAATATTGACTTTTTTTGTGAATTCCTCAAGCTGTTGCATTAAGAGATTTCGTTTATCGTCCTTAGTTTCAATTGAAAACCCTCGTTCTGTTATGGATGGGCAAGATCTGAGGGCAGCATTGAACTCTTGGTAATGAGGAAACCCGATTTCATAGTAATAGTACCTAAGGGTTTCTAAATTGAAGCTCTTTCCTTTCTTTCGATATTCATCTAGTGATGGATCATACCCAAATGAAAAATTTCCCAAAAGGTGAGACTTGATGATCGATAACCTTTCTAAGCTTACCATATTTATAGCCACTAATTAGTATTTTACTTAAATAATAATTATTAAACTATGAAGCAAACATATATGTAGTTGTAAAAATTTTTTCTCTAAGTTTTATATTTATTATAAGTAAATATTTGAACATTTTGTGGTTAAATTTTTTATATCGCCATTTATTTATAAATAATCAAAATGAATTTTTATGTACTTTAAAGTTGATTATATGAATTTATGCATACGTTATGGCTATGATTGTATTTTTAACAAGAACTGCATTTTGGTAGTCAAATTGAGAATTTTGTGTTTTAAAAGTTATAAAATTACATAAAGAGATATATATTGAGTAAAATATGTATATTATTTTTATGAAAACGCTTTAAACTAAAATTATATTGCGAAAGTTAATTTTTAAAGCAAATGAGCATATAAAGTATCATTCAAACTACTAATTTTTAAATACTAATGATATAGCAATTTATTGTATATAAGCTATAAGGTAATATAATTAGTAAATTTTAGTAATAAACTATATATATTATAATGTATATAATATTTTCTATAATAATCAAAGCAGACCGAGCAGATTTCAAAATAAATCTCTTACATAAATCATCCAAATATTTATACAACATTCTTCACTAATATCTTAATCATCAAACACAAAAACATTCAATTAATCAATACTGCATTTGCTAGTTTTAACTAAAATCTTCTATTATATTAAATATACAATATCTTTTAAGTGTATCTTATAAATGAATAAACCCTCATATGAGGAGACAAGAAAATCAACCTACATATCATCAGATGAAGAGCTAATAATGCTAAGGCATCCTAGAGCTTTTCCCACAATTAACAAAGCATGCATGGATATGGATTATAGAACAGATCATAAAAATTTATGGCTTATAGATGAGATGTTTAGTTTTTCTAGAGATCCAGATTTAGAATTAGAGGTTAGTCCTTGTAATGAAGATAGCGCATATTTACGTTATGCGATAACTCGTAATCAAACGGAAGAAAATTGCTTGCTACAATTTTCAACCCTAATGCGTATAATACAGAAATCCCAGAAACTGAAGGAAAAAAGGCTAAAAATATATCGTAAACAGATAAAATCAGAACTTCTTACTTTATTCTTAAAACAATTCTAAAAAATAATGTGTTTAGACGCTTAAAAATAACTGAAAAATCTTTTTAAATGCTTCAGGAATAATCTCAGATTTTTTTTGATAATCATGAGTATTTTTTTAGCCAATTTTCAAGCTTTATAAACTTTTCGAAAATTTTCCCCTTTTCTTTAGCTAGTTTTAGTTTTGACTCTTTGAGCTCTAATAATATTTTCGCATTTTCTATTTTAACTTTGTCTCTTGGATTTATAGCTTTTAATAACTGTACTTTTAGCATAGGAGAATTATGGATTCTGATCTTTCCCATTTTCACACTGACTAATTCTCTTTACCCTGCAAAGAATTAGAGATTTCTAATAAAACATGCCTTTTTGCTTACCATTCGCTTCAGAAACAGGAAACGGGGAATTGCTTTCAGAAAAACAGTCTGAGCTTGATTGTGCTTGGTGAAGGAACTGGGGTTTCCTTTGGAAAATCTCAGCATTTCTCTTATAAGTGTCCTCGAAATAAACGATTTCTCCTAACTCTAGGTAATAAAAAAAATTTATCCTCGTATTTCTTTCATATCTTTTAGTATTTTCAATTTTATCTCTTATTTAGGAAAAGGATGTCCCATAAATCCAAGACAATTTTTTAATTACTTTAGGTATTTTTTTCTCTATTTTAGCCACCTTTTCTATAAGGTATTCAAATATTTTAGCATTATCCCGAATCTTTAGGATTTTTTTCGAAGAGATTTAATATCTTAAACATTAAAAACTAGTTATCAAGTTTATTATCATTACCAATTATATAACATCTGCTCAAATTGTATCTATAGTAAAAATAGTATCATAAACAGTTTTCAGCAAAAGTATAATTAGTATCATAAATAGTTTTCAGCAAAAGTATAATTATATGCATTAATTAAGTACAGATTCACGAAATCAATTGCTTTAAAGCTTGCACTCAACATTATTTGTGATAATATCACTTCAGGCATATGAGAAAAACACAAATCTAACTGAGAAGCAATAAATAAACTTTCATGCCTAGTATCTAATCAATTCATTTCACTTTATTATAGGAAAACTACATAATCTTGTATATATTTCAACCATTATATATCTATTATGATCATATCAGTTTGCCAAGAATATTTTCGATATCTTAACTTATATAAGAAAATAGAGTTTACTTTCATAGCTATTATATTCATGTTTCCAAAAATCTTATAATTATCCATTAAATTTTTTTTCGAATAGCTTAGTATAAATATTATGAAGAAAGATAATATTAAGAGTGAAATTTGTGCTTCTCTAAAAAATCTAATAAGCTCATACTTAAAAGAAAAACAACAAAATATCAATATTATAGTTAGTGAAAATACTATTGTAGCAGATTTCGATATTGACGATGATGTAAAAAGAGAGATAAAAATTGATATTGAGAATTATGTGTATATTATATACACGTGGAATACTAAACTTGTTGTTGAGAATCCTTATATAGAAGATGAGGCAATATTATATTTAGCCTCTATAAATAGTAAATTGAACTCTACATGCTTGGTATTCGAAAACGAATTAGGAACATTTCGCTACAAATCAAGTCAAGTTTTTCCAAGAAACAGGGACTTTAGTCTACTTTTTAAATTTTTCTGTCAAATTCATGATGCCCATTTCCCTTTATTAGAAGACAGCATAAAGAAATTCATAAGCATCGATGGCACTTTTTATAAAGAGAATGCAGAAGCCCTTATCACAAAAATTGAAAGTTCTAACAGCAAATAATCCTAAAATTATGCTTAATCATAAAACATATATCAAAAATAATTTTTATAAAAATTTTCTCATCTTGAAAATCCCATATCCTAATTTTGATACACTTTTCCACAATCAATCATAATAATTAAAATATAAAAACAATTAAATCTACAACATAAATAAAAATACAATATCCAAAAAAACTATACTCATGACTTGTATCTTTTCCTCAACTTTATTCCTCCATCTGAACCACTTCTTACTTTTATAGACCTTCTTTCAGATCTTGCTCTTTCTGATGATCCTCTTATTGTCTCTTCTAATCTTTGTTTAAGTTTTGTATAATCAGCTAAAAGTTTAACATAAGATTTTTCCTTTTTCTCAATTATCTCTTCGAATTTTTTCATTTTTTCATTACTTTTAGCTTGGTTATATGCATCTTCACGATACTCTTTTATAACTCGATTGAGTTCAGATTGAAAACGCATTTCGACTTTTTTAAGTTTCGTTTGCATAGTTTCTAACCCTCTGCCTTCCATTTCTTTGATAGAAGCTTGAGCTTCAGAGTAATTTTTCTCAGTTTCTGAAAGCTTTTGCTGAAGAGAATCGATGAATAGTTTTAGTTGATGCTCGATTTTTATATGATTCCGAACTTCTGCTTCTTGTTTTTGGAGTAGTTTCTCTAATTGGTCACATCTTGTTGCCAATTCCCCTGAATCATGTGATTTACAATTTAACTTAAAATTCAGTAGGTTATCTACTAAACTTTTCAAGTTATTAATTATTTCTTCTTCATCTAGATCATCTAGTATTTGCAATTCTTCCTCAGTTACACTTGCATCATCTAGTGTACAATTGGTGATGAAAGCTGATTTGAAAATTTCTTTTAGCTGCTTATTTGTTTGATGGGAGTTTATAGAAGATCCTAAGGATCTAAGAAAATCGTGTTTAGCAAAGGAATTATCTGTATCATCCATACGTTATATTTTTATTATAAAATAGACTAGTTAAGACTTGAATAGTTTAGACATATTAGACTAAAATCATTTGTTGAATATATTTAGCTGTAAAATGTTAATTTACAAAATTATTATAATTTAAATCTTAAATAAGTATACATTATCGCTTATCACTTATTATCTTAAACTATATCATATCTATCATATTTAAAAAAAACTAGTCATAATAAATTACTTCATCATATAAAACAATCAAGAATTCTAAGCATACCCTATACAAATTTTAAACTTTAATCTAAACTATTACTTCCAATCTCACAAAGCAAAACTTTTTTTTTCTTCATTTCATTTTTCCATCACTACTTTCCAATATTTCCCCTTTATTTCTATTCTCTACACTAAAAACCCAAGCTAAAATCAATGAAAACATAAAATCCCCATAAAAACTTCAACCTTAACTAATAAAACCATAATGTAAAACCTACCTAAATTATCTTTCTAATAATACTTTTAATTCTATCATAATTTTATTATTTTTCAATATTAAAACATGCAAGTCTTATGCCCTTACTGTAAAGATTACTTTAATTTCACTACCAAAACCCCTCAAAAACTAGACTGTGAGCATATTTTCTGTAAAAGCTGTATCGAATATCTTTCATATTTCAAGCATCCAAGCACATGCCCAATCGATGATACCATAGTCAATTTTTTCGAAGTTGTTCAATGCGATAAAATCCTAGCACATCTAAAAACACTATGCTTAGAACATTATAAAGAAAATAGTTTTGTATGTGAATATCACTTAACACTAATATGTGAAAATTGTGTATCAAATCATTCAAAATGCAAAAAAATCAAAGGAAATATTGGAAAATTATTAGAGTATTTTGAAGAAAAAATCGAAAAATCTAAGAAAAAAGCATGTTTAATAAGGGAAATGATAAAAAGTAATGATAAAGTTGTACATGATGATGGGATAGTATGGTTAAGAGAAGACTGTGAGATTGAAATTAAAAAAATACAGAAAATGAAAAATGATATTCATGAAGTGGAAAAAAATAAACTACCAAATTGTGATTTACTAAATAAGATAAATGAAGAAACAGAAAATTTAAGAAAAAAAATATTTTTAAAGAAACAGGAAGAGAAACCAAATATTAATCCTTCACCTCCAACAGATGTAAATCAATTACAGGATCTTTTAAAATATCTACCCGGAACTGGCAACGTGCAAGATCTTTTAAAAAGTCTATCCGGAACTGATATGCAAAATCTTTTAAAAATACTACCCGAAACTGGCATACCAAATCTTTTAAAAAATCCTGTTTTAAAAAATTTTGCTATAAACCAAAATGATCAAAAAACAGGCCAAGAAATAAAAATAACAAGACAATTATCAAATTCTATGCAGTTTTTTTTTAAAACCAAAGTTGTTGAGCAAACAAGTAAAATATATACTGCATATTATCAAAATATCGAGAAAAAAAGTTGGATTGTTAAAGGATTTGGTTTTGGAACCCCTGATAGTGAATCAGGTTTTGCTTATATACAAGAAATGAGTATTTCATATGAAAACATTACATTTANATCAGGTTTTGCTTATATACAAGAAATGAGTATTTCATATGAAAACATTACATTTACATATGACAATATTGATATTAAATATACTCCTGGGAGGGTTACAGAATTGATTTTATTCCCTGAACCTATATTTGTATTACCTTTTACAAGTATTTTCTTTTACATTCAGTTGAATGGAATAAATCATCACATGTTTTATCAACAGTTATATGATAATTATGTTAGAGTTTTAGATACTGATCTTGGAATGCTTGAGGATGAGTTTCCTATTTTATATCTAACATATGATTATTCATAATTTAAAGTGAGAATTAAGAAATTATAATAAAAGATTTTTATTTAGTTTACTTATATAAGTTAATGATTTTGTTTAAAATCATAGATTTTTTATGATTATGATAAGTATTTGATAAATAATTAGTTGATAAATGGTTGATTAATTTTTTATTATAGAGATTTTAAAAACATAGCATTGCTATTATTATAATTATATCAACAATCTCACATTTATAGTTTTAGTAAAAACATAAAAAATCATAAACACCTTCTATTAAACTTCAAATTTATTTAAAGTAATAATACTAAGAGTGTCTATCTCACTTTCATAATATTTTCTACTGCAGACTATACAATGTGATAAATCTTTAACTCTACAATAAGAGCAAATCTGACAAGCATCCTTACTGTTTTCACATTCAACAGTCTTAAACTCTTCTATTTCTTTCAATCGATTACAATTTATGCATGTTTTTCTTCTATTTTCAGGTGTACTAGTTTTCTTTATTTGATTATTATAAAGCTGAGATTCATTATAAACTATAGATTCGTAATTATGTGATTGCTTTATTAATTGAGGATTAGGAGGAATACAATATGATTTTCCTATAAAATCAGATGATGGTATAGGTAATCCATGTATAAGTTCTTGATTGTTGATTATTGAAGGCATTGAAATACCTGGTGCAGGTTCTTTTCTAACTTGGATTAAACTTGGAGGTTGATTAGATATGTTATAAGGTTGTGGTGGATTTAAAACTAAAATACCTTGTGGGGGTTTAGAACAGTCGATATTTGGAGGGATGGCTTGAACAGGGATACTATTTGGATTATTTTGAGGTGGCAAAGGGACCATCTCATTGTTGTTTATTTTTTGGAGTTGATTATAAGGATTTGTTTGAGGATTAGCATGATGATATGGGGCTTGAGTTTCTGGATTTTTAGAGCAAATAACTGGAATCGGAGGTTTATAAAAGGGGAAGTTTATATTTGATGATTGGTTTAGTGCAGGCGGTTTAAAATTTTGAATTTGGGGGTTTATTAATGGCTTAGGATTGAAAACTTCTAGATTTTGAGAAATATTAGCAGGATTTTTTTGTATTTCTTGTGGTTTTATATTAGGAAATTGGGATATTTGATGAATAGCATTAGGTTTTTTCAGTTCTAACTGTGGATTTGTTAAAGGAAATGGATGAATTTGCCCTGGAAGCATAAATTCTACATTTGTTTTTGGTAAAATTGGGCAATTGTTTGAGGAAAATATGTTTTTTTCTTCATATCCGTGTATTATATTAGATTTAGGAGCTTCAAGGGGTATTTTTTTGTCAATCTGAATATCTTCTTGATTTTTTAAATCAAGGTTTTTGTTTTCAGCAGATGACGGCCCTAATTTCGATGGTGAAGAAGATCTCTTAAATATCAGTGTTTCATTAGGTTTTTCTGATAAAGAATCACTTTTATTATGATTTGAACATTTATCACTTGATCCTTTTACCCCAAAGCCTTGATTAAATTGAGGATTTTTTACTTTTTGCGGAAATCCTGAAGCTGAGATATCTTGAAAATTAGATTTTGTGGGGTTCAAAACATTTGGCTGAGGAAAATCTATAAGAATAGGGACTCCTGTAAAAGGTGAGATTTCAACAGATTTTTTAATATTTAAATAATTTGAGCCTTCAAGGAATATTTGTTGAGAATTAGGGTTAACATTAAACCCTTTTTGTGAAATACTTCGAATAGAATCTTGTGACGCATTAGGAAAATCACTTAAAACCTTTATTGACATTTTTAAAGAATTCTGCTTTTGATTTGGTAAACTACAATATTTTCCAGGAACTTTTTGATCTGAAAAGTTTTTTGGGGGATCATTTTCAATAATCATCATAAAAGGTGCATCTTCAAGTATAATACTATCAAACCCTTCAATTGAATCTACCTCAAGCATATCTTTATAATATAATAATGATGTTTCCCTATCTTCAAATTTCAAATATATCACAGGTAATTTTTCAACAAATCTCGAGTATATTTTTTTCTTGCCATTCTCAAGACCTAATATATAAATTTCTGTATCATTATATATTGATTTAATCATATCATCTTTTTCTTTTAAAACAACTGCTAGTAATAATTTCATCCCTTTTTCTAAAGATTCAGCATAATTTTCTTTAGGACTTTCTATATAAGTATTAAGCCATTTCAATCTTTTCGGTATAGAGTATTTGAAATCAGTTATTTGGTGGTAAATTTGATAAAAGTTTGAGATTTGAGATTCGATTTTGAAATCTTGTGCTAGTTGAAAAACTTCAGGTTTTTTTGAGTTGAATAATTCTTGGAAATGCGTGACAATTTTTTGGCTTTTTTGGGCTGAGTAGCGGATGAGTAATTGGAAAAAACTTATATTTAAGGTAAGGCTGAAATTACCAGGTCCTGAAAAAGTCTCTTGGCAAATTATTCCTGGCAATAAAGGGGTATTAAAAGATTTTTTTGGTGAGATTCTTGACATTATTATAAAAATTATATATTTACAGAAATTAATTAAAGGCTGCTGTAGGAATTGAGATTTGATATTTGAGGAGTAAAGTACTTACTATGATTAATAAAGAAAGTTTTTAGATATGTTTAACTGAGATATAACTTGATAATATGATAGAATGAGGATTTTAATTAGATTATGTGTTTGTGGCTGATTATGATATAAAAATTACAAATTTCAATGTTTATATGGGTAGATTATTTTGACTTTAAAGAATTTTATTATATTTAATAAATATAAGGGTTCTTAATATGTATTTTCTTACAAAAGTGGATTTAAAGAGAAATTGTAGAAGAGATATAACGCAAGTACTTAAGATAAGACGCTAATTAGGATTTGAACAGGTAAATTTTTAGGTAGAGGAGCTCAAGAGATCAAGAACAAATCGATTTGTATAAGAAAAATATATTAGTTAGTATTTTTAATATAAATTATGAATTTTTAATCGATTTATTTAGCTGATATTGTAATTAATAACAACTATAAAATATAACTTTTCTTTGCTAAGGTAATCATAGATTCATAATAATCTGCCCAAGTGTATTTCTTATAAAAAAATTAGCACTAAATCCACAGGATTAATCGTCAGAAATTGTTTCCAAATCTTTGTTTCTAAAAATCTGTGAACCTTTAATGCATTTGCATAATAATATTGTAGTTTAAGAATATTCATGGTATTTAGATTTTATAAAGGTTTATATTATATATGATAATTCTATTAGCTTTATATCTACAAGTTTGCTCTGGACTTCCTTCAATCAAAAAGCATATAGGCGACATGTACATTTATAAATACCAACAACTTTCATACTACCTCTACGATTACTTCGATGGATACTACCTTTCATTTACAACAAATAGTTCATTCATCGATCTCCCAAAAGAACTTAGATTCAACCATATAAAAACTTTACCCTACAATTCCCAAAATATAAATCAAAGCAATAACTACTATTCTTATGTCATTTGGAGTGATAACACATGCAATTATCTTATAGACTTTATGGATTCAACACTATATCTCTACATAATAATATTCACAGAAAACACAGTTCAATCAATTTCATCTTATAATTTAAATGCAACAATAAACCAAGTGACATTATTCGAATACCCTCAAGAAACTTATATAATAATCCAAGCATTCTCAGAAAAAAATATTATTTTCATTTCTAATTTCACATCTTTTAATTGTTCTGATACAAATTTCCCTATACCATATAAGCTTATAATGTGGGATCTTTATTATGCCAAAACATTAAGTACATGTCAAGTAATTGGTACTTATTTAATCCCTTTTATTGCAATTTTTGATGATTTTACTACAAATTCTGTCCTTTTTATCTACAACTTTTCAAACCCCCTTAACCCAGATTTGATTTATTCTTTAGATAATAATTATTTTATCGATTCAGACTTTCAATTTTTTCCTGTTCAAGTTGCTATCTTAGCTGATTCTCCTGAAAACCTTACTATTATTATTTTAAGCTTGAATTATGGGGTTTTGTATTTTGAGTTAAATGATGGGATATTTCAAGAACAATGGCCTAGGGTACTCATTGAGGAATTTGGTCAATTTTATAGTATGATTTTAGTTTCTAATTATTATTTCAGCAATACAATTAATGCACCTTTAGTTATTTCTATAGGGTCAGAAAATGGTTTTATTTTAATAGATTTTTATGGGCATTCTGTAATGCTTTCTACTCAAGGAATATCAAGTTTTGGGAATATCGTTAGTGTTTTCAATGCTGTTTTTATAGGAAATATATACTTTGTATATATTGAAAACAATGAGATTATGATTATATTTGATAGAAAAACAACCAAGGATTTTGCATATATTTTAAAACTTGAAGAAAATATTGTGAAAAACAGTTTGAATATAAAATGGACTGTTATTTATTATAATGGGTCTTTTATGGTAATAGTTAGTGATATTGAAGGAATTAAAACTTTTAGTTTGGTATTTGGGTTTCCTATTTTAACTTTAAAGCAATCTATTCCTAGTGATACTTATTATATAGAAGCTATGAATAGTACAGGTAATACTTTGGATTCACAAGAGTTTAGTTATGAAAAATGCATTAATAATGCAATGATTACGGATGTAGATAACTTGTATGAAATTCAAATATGCACTGTAAATCAATGCAAAGCTGAAGACAAGATAATTATTCAAGTTATTTTCCAAGGGTTGAATAAGATTGTTAATTTTAATATGTATGAATATGTTTCTGGATGGAATATGAATTTTTATGCAGAGTATGAAGAAAAATCAGATAATTATAGTTTGAAAATTAATGACTATGAAAAGTTTACTCTTGATAATATAATTCGTTTAAAAAAAAAATATTTTCAAATATTCACAACAGAGGATTATGTAGTAATGGAATACAATGAGGGAATAGATTTTTATGAAACAGATTTTACTACACTTATAAGAAGTATTTTAATCCAAGATATAATAGCAATCGAAGCTTATTTCAATTTAGTTTATGTCGTCTATGAAAATATTTACCGTTATATTTCTGTAAACACCTATAATGAGACAAATTATTTTATTGTAGATGATCAATGCAGTATGATAACATTTTGTGGTGAGTATCTCATTTGTGGTGGCGGTAAAACTATATCAATTTATTATTGCAATAACAACAATTGTACTTTTATCACAGAAATCTCATCATACTTTGGTTTAGAATTAAACATAACAAGTTTAACATCAATAAACTACACTCCAGAAGGCAATTGTGAATTATATATCCTCAGCAATTATATTAATCTGTATATCCTATCACTAGCAAGCACACTCAATAATCCTTATTATATTTACGATCTTTCTTATGTAATTATAAATGAAACTTCCAAAATCTACGCTACTCCTTTACGTTTCTATATATTCTACAACACAAGTATGACTGTTTATTCTCCTACAATGGCAAACGAAACAGAAATTGATCTTAACAACAACATAACAAAGATTTTTTTCCTTGACAACTTTGTATACATCTCAACAACTGATGATGAATTAATGATTGTCGATGGTTTAGAAATGAACTTTAACATGGTTTATTTAACAATTTATATACCTCATAATTGTATTTTCTCAAGTTCATGGTATAGTGAAAACTATACAATTACAGGGATTATATGTAATAATAAAACTGGATCTTATTTATTTACTTATTATACTCCATGTCCAATATCAAATTCACAAAATCCATGTCAAATACCATTTACTTTAGAATTCACTATAGATAATCCAGCTAATATTATAAACCCTATTTATTATTATAATGTTACTTTTTATGCAGAAAGTCAATTGCGAACACTTCCACTTTACGTTTATTTTGAACTTTTAATTTATGGTCAAGTAATCCATTATGAAAATCAAAATGATAATAATAATGATATAGCGATTTATTATAATGATGGATTAGATCTCAGTTATATTTTAGATGGTTTTACAGGGAATAATTTGACTTATATAATTGATGTTGAAAAAAAAGAAATAGGCCAAGGGGCAGAGCTAGATCCACTTGTGATACTACCGAATATTTTTGAAATAAACAGTTATACTAACCCAAGTAATATTCGATCGATTACTGCTGTTGCTAATACACCATATATAGCGATTTATGATGACAATGCTGTAATAACTATTTTAAACTCATCATATTATAATAGTACAACACAAGGAATGAATATATTAGGCACTGTGTCATTTGAAATCTTTAAAGAAAATTTAATATCTCCAGGAATTCAATACGTTTCAACAGTAAATAACTCTTTTCTTATAGCTGCATCATGTATGTGGACAGTTGATTTTTTATACCACTGGAGAAATATTCCAAATCTAATAGTGAATTCAAGTAATTACTTAATAATCCTTGCTGAAATAAGCTTTGAAAGCTTTGAAATGATAAGGTATGAAACATTTCAAATCCCTTTTCAACCCTCTCAACTAAAAGCTATCACTGATGATAGTTCTAAATTAACTATTCTTCTTGTAGACTATACAATTGATTATGCAGATCCATTTTATAAAAACAATCGTCTTTATAGAGCTGAATTTATTTGGAATCAAGATACATTAGAGTTTATTGATTATGAAATGATAGACATGTTTTCATTGAATTTAAATGCTTTATATATATACTCAGTAGATGGATATTATTATGATTATTTGCATATTGTCTTAGCTGATAAATGGAACGGGATGCTTATCTTAGTAAACTATGGTTCAAAAACTAATCTTAAAAAAATCATAAATTCTAATAATGACCCTGTTTATACAGTAGGAGTTACATATAAAATGATATATACAATTTCTGAATCAGGAGTACTCACAGCTTATACACTTTTTAATCATACTATACCAATTTTTGCTTATAATCGATACCCTTTTGCCCAAAATATTAACATTACAACAGTCCCAGCTTTTATTTCATTTAACAATTATTATTCGCCACAGTTTCTTATTTACCCAGTATTTTATAGTGATAAAGGATTTTATTTAAGACTTGCCAGTCTTGAAAATACAGCTTTGGATTTTCTAATTACTGATTTACCGTTATTTTCTATGATAAATAATTATATGAGTTTTAGCGAAATCTCAGCTGTGTTTGTCAATCATACGAGTTTTGCGTTTATATACAATATGTCGACTGTTAAGTATTATTATATAAACAATTATAAATTACAAGTGCCGATTATGACTAAAAAAGAATATCAAGGAATGAAGGAAAAATGGAGTGAAACTAATTTTATGTTTAGGATTATTGGGCATAATGAAAATAATGATGCAGANAAAAATGGAGTGAAACTAATTTTATGTTTAGGATTATTGGGCATAATGAAAATAATGATGCAGAAACTTTGTATTATAATTTGACTATATTGGATTATGATGAAAAAAATAGTGAAAGTACTAATCTCCCTGTATGGCTAATTCCTGTTATTTCTTGTGGAGTTTTAATAGTTTTGGCTATAACGGTTAAGATTATTTATAGGTTTGTTTTTGTGAATAGGACAAGAACTAGTGTAAGCAGTTTAGAGTTTTCGATAGAAATCTCATTTTTAGAAGAATAAATATTATAGTTTAGTAGTTAATAGATAGAATATAATTTATGATAATTTTTAAGGTTTTTGATGAAATCGATTTATATGTTATTATGGGTTTTATAACTTTTCATTTCCTTTTGTATATAGATTATAATCACTTTATTATTTTCGAATATTGTTATAAATCTAAGTATGCTATAGGGTAGATACTTATAATATTATAAACTAATTAAAAATTAGTTCATTCACTGAGTGTGTAATGGTTGAAATAGATAGATTTAGTATTATAAGAAATATTAAAGTTTACTATAGTAAACCTCATCTATAAACTTTTACTTCAATCTTTATCCTATTAAACCTCAAACTTTATTTAACAAACAGGCACATATATATTCTTACTTTATCAAATTATTCATGCATTTAAACATTATTATATATGTTTGCATTATTTCTTTTCTTTTTAGCTTGGTCTAAAAGTCCTTCAATCAAAAAGAACATCGGAGCGATGTACGTTTACAAGACCCAAAAAGCATCTTTTTATCTTTATGATTACTTCGAAGGCTACTACCTTTCATTTTCACCAAAAAGTAATGAAATCAGTCTTCCAAGCAAACAAGTATTCCAAAGCATGGGATCTTTGCCTTACATTCCTACCCATGAAGTTCAAAAT
>MPUH01001203.1:0-21125 GCA_001970955.1 Stentor coeruleus
ATTTTATATTAGTGTACAACTTTGAAGGTTATATTAAATTAGACAACTCGCCCAAAATGATGTGCATGCACAAAGGTAAAGGTATAGATGATTTCAGGTTTAAGATATTGGAAAATTTAAGGTTTTTTCGTAATTTTCTCAAAAGTGTGCAACTTAGCTAAGTGTGCAACTTGAGAGTGTTTAACTTGACAGGTCCCACTGTATTTAGAAATTTAATTTTTTTTTAAGATATAAAAACTTTAAGTATCTGCTTTTAATTATGTTTTAGGATAAAAATAATTTTTTAAAGATTTTTTGGAAATTAAAGTAGAAGAAGTTATCTAGTGATAAATATATACATAGAATAAATAAAAGCTAAGATTTATTAGATTAAACTTTAAAGATACTGTAATAATTTCATAATGGAAGATATACTTAAAGATTCACACAAAGACAGAGCGGAATTTTCACTAAAAGAAAAAATTATAGATTCAATTAAGGAAAGTAAACAAATTTCACTAGAAGATAACATTAAATATTTACCTGAAAACAGAAAAGAAGATTCACATGAAGACAGAATTCGAAATTCTCCTGAAGTCAGAACAAAACATGAAATTAAAGAAAGAATTGATGTCTTAAATGAAGATAAAATCAAAGACCCACTTGAAGAGAGAATGCAAACTATTCAAGAACTTGAAGAATTTTCGGACAATTTTCCAGAAATAGAATTTGGAATTTCCGATGAGGAACTTTGCAGTAAATTGCTTGACCCAGTAAAAGGACTTTTCCTTTCAGTTTTTTATATTAGCATTAAAAAAAAAGAAAAATTTTCCTATCAAAATTTATACATTTATATTCTGTGTCTGGAAAATCTGATAAAATTTAATTTGGTGTCTCATGAACTTGTAGGATCAGAAATTGAGATTCTATTAAGGAAAGTTCATTTTTTTGCTTTTCAAGCTATTGAAAATGAAATTGATTTCGCAGCTCATAAAAATGAACTTGATAACTGCATAAATCATTTTCGCTCATTTTTGAGCAATTATCCTGAACTTATTAATGATTGTAATGAAAAGCATTCAATTTTATATAACTTATCAAATTGCATTTGGCAAATAAGTAATATTATAAGAGAAACTTACAGGCTTAGAAGTGATTTTAAGTATTTTTTTTCTTGGAAATCAAAAATTATTCAAAGTTTGAAAGCAATTAAAAATTTTGACGGATATCAAGAGATTTGCTTATTTGACTCGACTTGTATTTTACTGGCTAATTATCTTAAAAATATTTTTAAGAATACAGAAAAATATGATGATATAATAGGATTTATGTCTTCGATATTTAGACCTATTGTTTTAGATCAAGCCCTTGCCCTAGCTTCAAAAATCGATAAAAAGTTTTTTAGTTTACTCATACAGAAAATAAAGGAGAATCAAGAAACTCAAAATGAGTATAACTATAGAAAAACTCCGAGTCAAACACTTCCAAATATCCAAGAACTGCTTTGCCTTGGGCTGTATAATTTAGTTAAAATCTCACTAGCCAATGGTTTTAAAGCTGCTTTTGCTTATTACTACAAAAAATATGGAAAACAAGAAAATTTTAACCTCTGCTCCCTCATCCGACATATTGATGAGCTTCCAGAACAAATACAATATTTTATTGCAGAAATTCTTACCAAGCTTAGAAAAACAGAAATAAATTGGTTTTATTTTATCATCGAAAAAGTTCAAAAAAATCTAAGTTTTGAAAGCATAAATCAAGAATGGGCTACAGATTTTGTACAATTAGCAAGTTCTCCTCCTTATTGCAGTATTTTAAACAAGTTTAAACAAGATCAAAATGCTAATTTAAGAGACATTCTTGAAAGAATAACATCAAAAATTGTCTTGATGGAGCTACCAGAAAAAGTTTATGGAAGAACTTTCTATAATAATTCGATTGTACTAAAATTGTTTATCGAAAATGAAGGAAATAAAGGAGCTACTTTTGTTATTTATTTGCATGAGCTGGCTCACTATTTACAAAGATCTCAAAGTGATACAATAGGAGCCAGCCAAAGTCCGAAAAGTGATAAAAACTTTGGTTTTCAAGAAGGAGGCTATTTAATAGAAAAGGAAATTTTTGGATCTTGCCTTTACTATATTACTGTAGAAGCCGCTGATTATATTGTGAGTATGCAGGTAGATCAAGACCATGACCAGTTTTTGAATATATTCAACGAGAAAAATAAGATAATTGTAGAGAGAAGTGAATTCGCTGAAGTAAAAAAGTTTATTAATCTTCATAGATCAAGCAATAGGATTTTATTAGGCGAATGCGGATCGAGGTTTAGCAATATAAGACGAAAACCTAATAAAAATTAAGTATTAAAGTAGTAAAAAATATGAAGATTATTTAAATTTTAAAGTATATCTTCAAAATTTTACATATTCGTAAAAATTGGATACTAACTTTGCTTCTTTACCTAAATTTATAGTTGTAAATATAAAATGTAAAAATCTAATAATACTTTGATCAAGAAACTAATAAAATTTCATTAATATTTATGCCTATCTATAATTTAAAATATTAATCATATTCAAAACCGCACTTTTTGCACTTAGTCATATTTTTTTTCTGCATTCACCACATAAAATGCAATTTTTTTTACAATTAAATTTCGCATGCATATCTAAAAAAAACTCCCCAGAGCATATTTCGCATATCCGTATTCCAGACCTTTGATCTGAATTTTCTGTACAATCAATAATTTTTTCATTATGAACAATACAACTTAAATCACACGCTTTCATTTTAAAAAATGATTCAAATGTAGACTCAAAGTAATTTATCACTGGTATATTAGATATATTTAATAGGAATTTAGATTGTAAACTCATACCAAGATCTTTGCTTTCACTTAATTGCTTGCTCAATGGTATCTTTTCAAAAATGTTAGGCTCACAAAGATATACTTTTGAAATCTCAAGTCTTTGCTTTAAAAACTTGTAATTATTAGCTAAATTATTTAATGTCTCAGAATAACTTCTATATACTTTTTCAATAGTTTTTTGAACTTCTATTGTATATTTACTCATACATTCAATAAAATTTTCTATAAAATCAATACTACAAGCATAATAATCAATAATTTTCTCAATATCTTGAGGTTTAGCCCAAAGCTGGAAGACACTGTGATTTTTATTCTTTTCAACATGAGAATAAAGATGTGTATCGCATAGATAAATAGGTTCAGCCATACATTCACATTTAATAGTAGGAATTTTTGAGCATTGATAATTTGCACATTTTTTAAACTCGAAATTATTAGGAATTTCACTGAAAAATTTTTCGAGATTGAACTCTTTTTGATTTTTGGACTCAGACTTCAACTTAACAAATTTGTTGCTTGAAATATTATATGAATCAGATTTTTGAGGATTTATGGGAGGTGGGACGATATTGCTAAGGGCTGGAGATGATAAGAATTCATTTTTTGATTGAGATAAAGGAGGGGGTGTTTGATTAAGGGATAAAGATGATATGAATTCATTTTTCGATTGAGGTAAAAAAGAAGGTGCTTGATTAAGGGTGTTTGAGATATTTATTGTATGAGATGATTTTAAGGGTTTGGAATGTTTGGAATGTTTGGAATGCTTGGATTATATGGATTATATGGATTGTATGGAAAGTTTCCTCGATGCATAATATATAAATGATTTGAAATTCTATTAGGATATAGGTTTATATGATAAATTATATGGAAAGATAGGCTAGATGATTAAGAAAAAGGTAGGTATGATTATTTGGAAGGTGAGGTAGGATAATTATAGGATTTTTGTATTTATTTGTGTTATATTGTAAATGAAGAATGATTTAGATGCAGATTTTTTTATATTGTTAGGATGATTAGAGATTATAGATAGATTTTAAATAATTATTCATGTTTTGATTTTAGGGTAAGAAGAAAAGATAAGATTGTTTGGTTTTAAAGAATTTGACTAATGGTAGAAAATTTTGGAATATAATCTAATTTCTAACTTAAAACAAAAAAAGTATAAATGTATGTATATAGTTTGAATAATAAGATAAACTTAATTTAAAAGTTACTTTTTAGCTGTGGGGATAAAATTGGATTATTATAAGACCTACTTAGAGACAAATATAGAACGACAAAAAGAGATCCTAAAAAATAAAATAATCACAGAACTATAATTAGCTGTCAAGAAGGATAGAAACACAGATATGCTGCCTATATACCTAACTTACAACTTTAGGGACAGGACTGATTTTCTAAATGAGATCAGAATCAAACTTCACAAAACACTGCAAATACTTAAGACATCAAAGCACAAATCAAAAATATCCCTTACTGTCAGCATTGGGCAGAAAAAGAAAAATACGTTATTGAAGATTGCAATGAATACAAAACTAAAAGACAAAAATAGAAAATGAACTTAAAAATATGCGAATGAATAAACTAAAAAATTTTCTTTGTCGCATATCTTTTATGGAATGAAGAATTTGAAAAAACACTTAGAGAAAAAACAATAAACAAGAAATAATCAAGATCGACAGAGAAATAAAAAACTTTATCACGAAAATATACTATAAAAGAAGAAAATTAACAAGGGCTGGATAATAGTCAAGCGATAATTCCTAACTAATACTAATAAGACCTACTTCCTAAATTTGTTTATCATAAAAACTTCATTCTAAAATCCTATATTTATTATCATAAAACCTTAATAGCCCAATTAGCAAAAAATCTAACCTAATTATATAAACATATTATAATAGTTTATATTATAATAATATACTTATAATTAAAGATAGATTTCTAAGGTTAAATATCAAAACTTAAGCAAATTTATAATCTTATACAAAATAAACTAGGATTACTTTTATATTCTCTTTTTCTTTTAATAAGCGATAAAAAAAAATATCTTTTGGCTCTTCAACTTGTGAGAAAATTACTGAAAAAATATATTGGTATACAATAGTTCTATCGTTCAAAAGATTATATTTTTATTGAATTATACACCAGATGTGGAATCAATTTATAAGATTTTATAGTTTGCCTTATAATTTTTAAAGATATAGCTCAAAGTTACTAAGAAACTTTTATGTTTACCTAAAGTTGAGGAAAAAAAATATCTTGAAATGCTGTAAAAAAAATTTATGGTGATTATCAATTGAAAAAAAAAAAAATTTATACTGATTTTTAATGGTAAAAGATGTAAAATAAGATTAAGTAAACTATTATATATAGTGATTTAAAGATTTGATTATTAAAGATAGTTTTTTTATTATGTGAAACTTTGAATCTTTGTAATAATTCGTCTAAGAAAATCAAATTTTGTATGGAAATAAAGTTATTTTATATGAGTTTGAGTAATTGTTTTTTTTATTAGATAAAGGGTTTCACAGATTTTTTATTTGAGATCCAATAATCTGATTAGAATAGTTTATCATAGATATAGGAATTTGTAATATGGGAAATATTTTTTTTAGATTGTATGGGGCGAAGTAAGTGATATAGGCTTAATATCAATAAAATACTAGAACTAGATAATAAATAGGACGCCTAGGGTTATACTTTTTCAAAAGCTTAGGGGTGAACAGCACATCAAGTGCTTAATGGGAAAAAATTGTAAGGTAGTGATAAATAAGCAAAAAAAAAGATAAGTTGGCATATGGTAGATAATAAACTCACCTATGAATAATATAATAAAAATAGTAAATATCCTTGAAAATAAACTCTTATCTCTTAACACAATAACATGCTTGCAAATAATAGCCAATCTAACTAAAAAAACAACCTCTACTTTTCAGAATTCTTCTATATCTCCTTACATAAAGAAAACAACCTCTACTTTTCAGAATTCTTCTATATCTCCTTACATAAAGCTATCAACTATCCCATCCTTAATCAAAATTTCTATTCCCATTTTATTATAAACACACGTACAATCATAACATCTTCAAAATCTCCACATTTTCTTCCTAATCAAACCACCCTACATTCAAAAACCATCTTGCAAAAACTCATCCAAATCATCAATCACAAAACCCCAACTTCAAAACCCCATCGAAATTTCAAAAATCCCTTCAACCCAACTAAAAATCATAAAAATTCTTGCTAATTTCTCTTAAAACCCCAACTCTCTCCAACACCATACCCAAAACCTCAAACAATTATTCATAATAAATACCATAATAAAAAACAAAAATGAAACTAAGATCTCAACTATCAAAATCCTTTGATGAACTTCCTGAAATAATTCTTTCCTCACCTTCAGATATCCAAAATAAACACTGGAAACAACTTCGAAATGTATTCCACGCATCATGTAAATTCAGATTCCAAGAAGCAGAAACCGTGACTGACCTAAATAAACTTATAAGAACAGTTGAGAAAATCCCAACAGATAAAGCATATAGAGCACGTCAATATTCTGAGCAGGTTTTTTCACCTATGGGACAAGCATTAGAAGAGCATAGAAGAGAACAGTTGTTTTTCCAAGTAATAGAAAAAGGAGATCCTAATGATATAAGAATATTAGAAAAACTTATAGAAACTGATCCTAAAAAGTATTTAAGGAAAGTAAATGACCCGAATTCGATGTTAAATAATAAAAACAGAGAAGGATGTACACCTGTATATGTTGCTTGTAGGAATGGATGTTTGGAATATGTGGATTATTTTATTAAAAAAGGGGCTGATTTGAAGATTAAATGTGGGTTGGAAGGTGAAAACTGTATAGAAGCAGCGGCAAGGTGGGGATATGGGAAAATTGTTAAGCTGCTGATGAAACAGAAATGGAGTCCTGAGGAGGTTAAAAGAGCTAAGAAACTTACGAAAAGTAAACAGATTTATAATATACTTGAGCAGAGTCATCATAAAAAACACTGCAGTTGGTGGGGATGCTCATAAATTTCGCTTTTTTTCTTTTTGTAAGTAAAATTTTGCTGATTATTTTATGTTATGCTTGTATGGGTAGGTTTTTAGAAGATTTTGTAGTTTATTTTGATGGCTTTGATGATAATTTGAATGAGTTTTAAATATTTTATTTGTGTTTTTCTTAGGATTATGGTATTTTTTTTGTTTTGCAAGGATTTTTATTTATTATCTAGGATTTGTAGAGTGTAGCTATGTTCCTATTATGCAAAAGTAAACTGAATTAGTTAATAACTTTTAACGTGTATATATAAATAATATATTGAATACAAGCAACAAATTTTTAAATATAAACATGAAAACAAAACGGTTAAAAAACCCCAAAAATATAAAAACTAACAAAGAAAACTCATAATTAAAGCTAAAAATAAATAAACCCACACAGCCATCCTTATCCAAAAAAAAATCCTATATAAAAACCTTTTTACTATATTTTAGTACTAATAATCAAAACTAACACATTATACGCAGCTAGATTATTTGTCCCACGATTTATCGACACAAAAGCCCCACACTTAAATTTCTTTTTACTCCATGCAAAAACTTCATCATCCACAATAGCATTAATTTTTTTCCTATAAACCGAACAATGTTTTATAACAAACCCTTTCTCAACACAAGAAGTTAAAGCAAATCTTGCTGTTTTTTTTTTTAATGAAATTTTCTTATACTTCCACAAACTATTAATTCCCTGTTCTAAATATTGTGTCATAAGGCTTACTAAAGGAAAACTAAAAGCAGTTAGTCCTGAAATTAAAAGTTTAGGGATTTTTAATATTTCAGGGATGATTTCTTTGAAAACTACATATTTTGTCGCATTAAGGCAAAGTTTGAATGTACTTGGTAATAAGCCTTTTATAATAGCTTGGTCTTGAACAAAAACAGATTTAGATGAAAATGTAAAGGAGTAAATGTTTCGAGGAAGTGAAGGACATGATGAGGATTTTTTTTGAAGGAGGTAATCGTGGAAGTCTATGAAGGTGTTTATGAACTCTGTTAATTCAGTGGAATCATATATAAAATAAGGAATATATTTAGATAGTAATGCTTCAATACTAGTTAATGGATACTGTTTTCTCAGTTCAGAGATCATATTTTGACCTGCTTCTTTGTAAATTAATTCATGGCTTAATGAATTCTCGATAATTCTACAGAATATATCGTATAAACTTGAGTATAAAAGGAATTTCAAAGCTATAAAATTATGGACCATAAATCTGAATTCTAAATCAGCATAGCACAAACAGGAAAATCTTTTCATGTTCATCTCGAGGTCTTTGATGTTTTTTTGGTTTTGGGAACATTCTGATGGGAAATACACTGCAAAATTCAAACATTGAAAAGCAAAACTGCATTTATCTGCTGGCGAAATAGCAAAAGTACTTGCGTANAAAACTGCATTTATCTGCTGGCGAAATAGCAAAAGTACTTGCGTATTGCTCAGCTGAAAGGTATTTGGCATATTCAATTGCAATCATCATAACCTCAGTATCAATTTTATCTTTCNATTGCTCAGCTGAAAGGTATTTGGCATATTCAATTGCAATCATCATAACCTCAGTATCAATTTTCTTTTTTTCCTTCTCATACAATTTCCCAAGCAAAGCTTCATGTTCCTCCTTGCACTCCTCTATCTGCTCATAGCTAATATTTTCAGTAAATTCTTTACATATCTTTTTACAAATTTCATCAACACTTGCTTTCACTATAAAATATTTTTCAACAATTCTAAAAAATTGATCAGCATTAGCACTTCTTAATAATATATCGTATTTTACATCCCAATATATACCCGATACAACTTTTTCTCTTAATCTTTTTAAAATATTCCCTAATATAATGCTGTTAATAATAAGAGTCATATCATTAGTTTCATTAATAATTGGCTCGATTTTAGATAAAATTATATCTTCATGGGATTTATGCCAATTTTCTACTTGTGATTCTATAAAGTTTCTTAAAGAAAAAAATAGGATTTTCTGTTTTTCTGAAGCATCCCCATCTATAGTGTCGAAATATTTCACTTCTGAGTTTTTAAAATCAATTTGGAAATATACACAAGTATAAGTTTCTAATGTGAATACAATATGCTTTTCCATATCATCAGCTTCTTGGAGTAGGGCTAAACAATTTTCCCTTTCTTGGCCTGAAACTTTTTGGATGACTTCTTCATACATTCCAATAACCTGCATGCTATATTCTTTAATAATCTCATTAACTTTGTATTGAAAGTCTTTTACTAGTAGTTCATAGCTTTTAATGTTTTCCTCATCCTGCATTTTCCATCTAGGATCTCTTATCAATAAAGCTATACTTGGAGGTTTAAGCTTGTATTTACTTGAAATTTTTGTACTCTGAAAATATGTAAAAGCAAAATCTGTTATAAATCTTGGGTTTTCCATATCACTTTGTGATATGTTTAAAAGAATTATATCAGAAATAGACATAGCCGTGCAAAAACTAAGTGTATCTCTTTGTAGTGAATTTTCAAGACTTTCAACACCTTCAATATCAAGTAAAGCAAAGTTATTATAGATTGAACAGTGTGCAACATTAGTACCTTTTATAATATTTTGGTTGCATTTGTTTGGGATTGAAGAGTCATTGAATAAATAACCAAGAAATGAAGACTTGCCTCGACTTTGTTTCCCAATAGATGAGATTATAGGTAATTCATCAGGGATTTGACATAAAAGCTCAAGTATTTTATCTCTGTAAGTATCCATAACTTTTTATTTTAAAGATCTTTTATATATTATGTTTTACTATATATAGAAAATCTAAAGAGTTAAAAAAATTCAATAATGATTAAGTGTTATTCGATAACATACCTTAAAGTATTTCAAAACATTACAAATACATAAACCTATAACAAACACTTAATAACTTTTATACTTAACCGAAATATCAATAATTGAATACATATTCCTAAATCATTTACTGGCTTTTCCTCTTTATCCCTACAACCAACATAATCTTCTCACAATTTCCCCTCTTTAATTTCCTCATCCTTTCCGAAATCCAAAGCTTTAAATTTCCATTCTAAAAACCTTCCATATTATAACTTATATTCAATTCTGATGCAATTCTAAAATTACTTATAATAATAAAAAATACAATGGGCTGTGGATTAACAAAATCATTACAAAAATCTCCAATAGAATCCAAATCCCAAAGCACTAAAATCCTAACATTTCCTGATTCATCAAATACCCAAACAAAGACCATAATTTCAAAAGGCTACATCATAATTGAACTCTTACCAACAAATGGTCCATGTAAAATTATCCTAGCATCTCATCAACTAAGTGGAGAAAAACGCATAATCAAAGTTATAAGAAAAAAATCTTTACACAAATCTCAACTTGGCCCAGATAAAAACCCAATAGAATCAAATATTTTATCGCATTTTCGTCATAGAAACATAGTAATGCTTTTAGAGGTTTTTCAAGATAAAGATAATTTTTATGAAACATTCGAGTATTGTGAAGGAGGAAATTTACATACAAAACTCAATATTATAGGACCTTTACTTGAAGCTGATGTTGCTAAAGTGATTTTTCAAATATTATCAGCTTTAGAATATATGCATGCTCATAGTTTTTTACATAGGAATTTGAAAATAGAAAATATTTTGCTTAAAAACGATTATGATTTAGATATCAAATTATGCAATTTTTCGAGAGCTACTAAAAGTATTAAAGCTTCAGTCCCAGTTGTATTTTGTGGGCTTTCGGAAGCATTGTCTCCTGAAGTCCAGCAGGGAAAATATACAGAAAAATCTGATATTTGGAGTTGTGGGTTAATAGCTTATAGGTTATTGACTGGGAAATCGATTGAAATCAAACCGAGACCTACAAGTAAAAACTTGCAGCCGGTGAATATTGAGTTGTTTGCTGATAGTAGTTCGATGGTTATTGATTTTATTAAAGGGTTATTAGAAACTAGTTGTGATGAAAGGTTTTCAGCACAAGAAGCTTTGGCTCATCCTTGGATTGTTGTGTATAAAAACAAAAGCTCGTATTTAACTTTACCAAAACCAGTCGCTGTAGGTCCAAACAATAAACTTGTTCGAGGATTGATATTATTAGTAATTACGTGTTTGATAGGAAAAGAAACTTTATCGTATCTTGGGGAGAAGTTTAAAATAATGAGACACACGCTGCCAACACCTTCAGGAAGGCAAGAGTTTGAAGATATTATCAAAAGAACGATTACAGTTAATGAAACTAGGGATTTAGCTTCAAAAATGTTTGAAAACTTTTCTTTTGACAGACTTTCCCGTGTTGACCTAACTGAGTTTTTAATATCATTTGCTGATACTAGTTTAATACTTACTGAAGAAAACATTAGTAAAGCTTTTGATTATATCGATACTAATTCAGATAAACTTATATCAATAAGTGACTTGGAAAGTAATATTGGGGTATTAGACTTTGAAGATGAAGAAAATCGTAGGGTTAAAGAGATATTTGAAGGAGATAAAAAAATTAGCAAGCAAGTATTAATTGATCTTGTTAGGGAATTGATCTAAGTTGAGTTATTAAGTTTTTAATGTAGATCATAGCACATAATGAATTATAATCATACATAAAAATCTCTTCATATAATTGAGATTATATTAACTATTACTTCTTCTTTCCTCCTTTTCCTCCACCTTTCTTGCTATCTTTTCCTCCAGGATTCTCCGCTTCTTCCTTAGCCTTTTTTTCTTTATCATAAGCAGCCTTCAACCCTAATAGCTCATAATTCAAATCCCTAAACTCATTATACTGTACATCAACAACACAATGAGTCCTTGAAAGTGGTGAAATAAACTCAGATATTGTTAATGGTCTCCATTTAAGATTAGCTTTTCTTTGTTCTGTCATAACCTTACCAACTGCAGTTTTAACACTACCCCCAGTATATCCTTCAGAAAGTTGTGATAAAGTATTCACACTAAATTTGGGATTAAAAACATCTCCATGCTGAGTTAGAAAATGCTCCCAAAGTTCTTTTCTTGTAGAATAATCAGGATGTGGTACATAAATATGTTTATTGAAAAAAGATTTTAAATCAGCTTTACTTGCTTCCCATGGTTGGGATGTACAGCCAATGATTAAAACTCTATGTTCAGGTTTGATGAACTTTTTATGTCCGACCAAGTCTTTTTTGAGTTTAGCGAATTCGCTTTTACCTTTTTTCTTCTTTTTTTTCTTCCCTTTTCCTCCTGCAAAGTATTTTTCAACTTCATCAATGTAAATTACTGCAGGTGGGTACTCTTTAGCTACTCTAAAAGCTATATATAGCATTTTATTTAGACCTTTAGACTCACCTTTGTAAGGAGATTCTCCTGCTGTATAAGGTGAGATGTCTATAAAAATTGCGTTTATATGAGTTGCTATAGCTCTTGCTAACATGGTTTTCCCTACACCAGGAGGTCCATATAAGAGTATTGAAGAAGTAGTTACAGGGCCATTTTGTCTTAAATTCGGAGATCCCATAGGTAAAATAGCATATTGACTTACAAGTTGTCTTATTTGTGCATATGAAGGGTCTGGCTCTTTATCAGCTAAGGTTAAAGTATGCTGTCTCATTGCCCCAAGGTAATTGAAAGTACCTTTAAAGTCAGGAAGTTTACATGGGACTAGTTTTCTTAATATACCTTTAGCTACTAATTCAGCCAGCATATCTTCAGGTGCTCGATTTCCTACTGCTTTTTCATTCGGGCCACCTTTAGTTTTACCTAAAAAGTCCAATGCTGGATTACCAAGCAAAGCATCAAAAGGTCCTTCAGGAGGAATTTCCTTTTCTTTACCTTTTTTTCCTTTTTTGCCTTTTTTTCCACCTTTTTTGCCACCTTTTTTGCCTTTTTTACCTTTTTTGCCACCTTTTTTCGCCCCTGTTCCCCCTACAAGATAAATTCTTATGTTTTGTAGCTCAGCTTCCATAAGCTTATCTACTGTTTGTTTTATCACATCTTCAATCATTGGTCTTACAGTGCCTTTTGCTAATTCTGTGTCATATTTTTGTGTTGGATTCATAGATTCATCCTTATTTTCCCAGATATCTTTATATAAAGATACACTTTCTTGAACTTTTTGAACTATTGGGGTTGTGCCGATCCATTTAGTTCCATCATCTTTAGAATCTTTATCTTTTTTAGACTTTTTTCCTTTTTTGCCACCTTTTTTCCCTTTTTTTCCGTCTTTTTCCTTGTCTTTGCCTTTGCTTTTTTTCTTTTCTTCTTCTGCTTTTTTCTTTGAATCTTCTTCTTCAAGTTTTTTTTTGGCTTCTTCTTCTGAACCTAGTATTTTATCAGTTATTGCTCGTTCATAGAACTCAGTTACTGCTGCTGGGGCATCTTTATATTCATGTTGTTCAATCCAGTCTACCATCCACCTCCTTCTCTCCTCTTTCATTGTCTCTTCAATATCCGCTCCCTCATTTTTCTGAACAAGTTCCTTCAATTCCTCAACATCATTCAAATACTCCACCAAATGTTCCTCCCTCTTCATCCTCCTTTTCTCCTTATTCTTATTCATAATCTCAACAGGATCTTCTTCTAACTTAGCCTTTGGAGCCATACCAAGAAACTCAAGTTCTTTATCCCTAGTATCTTCAATATAAATCCTAGCTAAAAAAGCTCTAAAAACCTTTTGTATATTCATCGAATGAGTCACATCAGCATTTTCTTCTTCAACTCTATTCTTCATATCTTCTTTCATTTTTTTCTTTTTAGCAAAATTCTTTGCTTGTATAATCCTTTCCCTTCCCTGTCTACCTCTTTCATTTTTTTGTAAAATTCTTACTGCATAATCAAGATTCAGTTCTAAAAAATACATTTCTTCATGTTCATCTTCTTCAGGTTGATCAGTACTGAAATTTGATATAAAAAGTTTATTGACTAATTGTGCGCGTTTTTCAAGATAATCTCTGTTTTCTTCTGCAAAGTATCTTGGGATAGGGATTTCAAGACAATCTGGATCTAGTTTGAGATCCATAAGTAAGTCATCAAGATTGATGTAAATTGACTTTGGACGTGGGTTTAGGAAAATAAGGGTTTCATTGACTTCTAAAAGTCTGATAATGGTTGACTCGAGGATTTTTTTAATCAAAGCGCGCTTTTGGGGTTGAAGCATTTGATCGTAGGATTCTTCGAGTTTACGGATAATTTCGATGTATTTTATGAAGAGTAGGGCAAAGTGTTGGAATTTACGTAGAGGACTCCATTTGTCTATTTCTGGGACTTTTTCACCTTCTTCTTTGCTTGCTGGCAGTGACTCGAGCTGTACTTGTTCCATGAGGTCATTCATTGCCTCTTGCCACTGGATGTCGAATGCGCTGTATGATGCTTACATATTGGACATCTATTACTATATATAACTGTTGGATATTATGTAAGAAATCAGATGATTTTTATCTAAAAATTATGGTGGAAATACTTGAAAATTTGTAAAAGATTAAATTTTTAGGAGTCTTATTAGGGTTTGTTAAGAGTTTATATTTGTTTGTTTGTTTAATGATTTATATGGATATTTATGATTGTGGTTTGTGTTATAATGGGGTTATTGAGAGGATGATTAAGAAAGATAAGAAATTAGGCAGGGTAAAAATGTTTGGATTAGGAAATTAATGGATTTTGCTGAGGGATTGGAGTTGAAGGGATTTTAAAGACTTTGAAGAATTTAAACGGAGAGAGATTATTTTTATTAGCAATTTTTTTGAGAAAAGATTTGAAAATATGTAGAAGAAAAAATGATGAAGCTAAGGAAAGTATAGGGGGATGTTAGTATATACAGTAAGAAAGAAAGGATAGTTAGTAAGTTGAATAAAAATAAGCAAATAAAAGAAGTTAAAAATATGAAAATACATTTAGAAAAAAACGAATTTTAAAAGAAGACTGAAAGAAAAAAATACAGAGAATAAACAATTTCTAGATGAACTTAATCGATTTTATTAGGATAAATTTAAAATTTTTATGTTTTAAAATAAAATGAGTCTTATTCAAGATTGAGTAAGAAAATTATTTAGTGCATAATAAATAAAGCATTACCAAGTGAAAATTAAGATTAGGATTATAAGATTTAAAAGTAAATTTGGAGTAAATCACCTCTAATGCAGTAAAAAAACTTTAAATTTGGCTTTAAATAGAAACAAAATTTTAAAGATATTGACTATTAGTTTATAAAAAGCTAATTATTTTGCAAATAAATAATGCCTTAGTATATACTTATTTATAATTTCTTATTGCTAGTGTTATTATGTTTGATTTTTATTTTGTTTTTCAACAATTATTCATATACATAAATGCCTTCCATTTTTATTTTTTATGTCTATATCGATTCCATTTGTAAATTCTGTCCTAATCTGATATACTAAATCTATCTTTTTCTTCATACCAGCATCATCCAAACACCTAAATTTAGCTTTATTTTAGTTTATTCTTGCTCCAATTGCCTACTTTTAAAAAAATTCTAATTTTTAAGCTAAAATTTTCATAACACTCGTTTTGAAGCTATAAGTATTTATATGTTATTCCAAATATATCAATCTTAATTTGCTTTTTAGTTTATACATAACATCCCATATTAATTTTTAAAAGTAATACCCTATATTTAAATAAATTTCAAGTATATTTGATAGAGAAAGCGATAGTTAAAGAACTCTAGAAGGTCTTAAAAACCAATGCCTCCTCCTCAAAAAAAAAAAAAAAGGCCAAAAAAACTAAAAAATAACCAAAAAAAAAAATCTTTTGGAATTTCTAAGATTTTTGAAGAAATTTATAGGATATTTTAAATGATACAAATAATTAAAGTTTTAGATATATGACAGTAACAATTTTATCTTTTTGATTAATTTTTCAAACTTTAAACAAATAAAATGATGATTTGTAAGATAAGTAATATCGAAAATTATTCTTCATATAATTTTAATAGTAATCATATTCACTTGATTTAGTTTTTATTTTAATATTCCAAAAGAAAATATTATTCAAAGGTATTATATGATGAAATACATTAAAAAGTGCAAAGTTACTTATTTATCAGTTTTATATATTAAGATTAAAAAAAAATATTATCAACTTTAACTTTCATACTATAGTCATTTATAAAGCAGGTTAAATTATAATCTAATTTATTTTCCTAGAAAAGTATTCAATATTTTCCTACATAATCGTCTATAAATCGTTTCTTTCATATTGAACTGAAATTTAAATATAGAAAACTTCCATTTTTAAAATACTGTCCTTACCTGATATACATAAAATATTTTTTTTCATCAGTTTTACGCTTAATTCATTTGATTTTGTTTTCTTTTTCTCCTAAAACTTTTCTTCTATTTATTTTTTAAATATCCTTATTAAATATATTATTTTCGATATCTTATTATTTTCTTTTAAAGGGTTATTAGTATTTTAATCATCGCTATATATTAATAGTGCATATGATTTTTATTCTGTATTCTCTATCGTATATTAATTTTTCATTATCCCATATTAATTTTCCATAATAAAAGGCTATATTTAAGTAAATATTAAGAAAAAATGATAGAGAGAGCGTAGGTAAAGGGCTTCAAATAAGCCCCGAAAAACTTAACTCCCCCAAATAAACAAAAAAAAAAAAAAAAAAAAACAAAAAAAAACTTTTTAATAAGCTCAGAAATCACTCCAAGTCATTTTTATAGGTATCATACAGATTTATTTCTTTTTTAAATGATGATTATAAATATTATATACTGATTAAGTTTTATTAGAAAGATTTTTTGATAAAATTTATATACTGAATGATTTTATTTGATGATTATAAGTATTATATACTGATTAAGTTTTATTAAAAAGGCTTTTGTGATAAAATTTATATACTATATGTTCTTCTAAATTTTTTTTTTGCAGATAATAATTTAGTCAGCAAATTTGTTTTCTATATCTGGAAGATGCATAGTAAAAATATACTTTAATTGTTATTAGAATGAATTGAATATATTATTAGGTTTTAGAAATATTATGTTGTAAATATAATAATTAAATATGATAATGTTTTGGTGGAATTCAATAATGTGATTGACATAAAATTATTAAAAAATGAACTGTTTTTGAGATCTTCCTTAATCTAAACCTAGTGAAGTTTTTGATATTATTTTTAAGAATTTGTTTATGATGATGATTAAGAAAAATATGCATTTCATAAAGTTAAAGAGGATGTATGAAATAGAGTTATTCTCTATTAAGAAATTATATAGTTTCCACCTTGTAAAATTTAAGAAGAAAACATAAAAATTTTAAGAAAAAAGTTTGGATAGGTTAATTAAAACTTCATTACACTAAGAGTCTTAGGATGAAAATTGCTAGGATAAAATTGGAGACTGGTTTCTAATTTCTTTATTAATTTTATAAATGATAAGTATAGTTAATTTATTATAAAAAATTTAACTAAACCTTATAATTAAAGATTTTTTGTAATTTACATTAATTTCTTCAAGATAGTTTAGCATTGATAATTACCTTTTATTGTTTATAAAATATCTAACTAAACCTTATAATAAAATATTTTTTGCATTTTAGATCTCTATTTATTCTATAAAAATATACTGATTGCTTTACACAAAATCAAAACCAACTTTAATTCCATTTTTATTTTTTTCTTTAGTTAAAAATTTTCTATTATTATATACCGCCCTTATCTGATAAGTCATAAATCACTTTTTCTTTAGTTGTAGATAAAAAATTCACTTTAGATTAGTTAATTAAAGTTGTTTATATTGTTATAATTATTTTTTATCATTTTTAACTCTTATTTGTCTGTAGGACAATTTCGCTATGTTTGGATAAATATTACAATTATTTAGCACATTAGAATGGTATCTTAATATGTTTAGATGTTACGTTCATATCCCATATTAATTTAGCATCATATTATGTGGTATTTAATCAAATGCATAGGAAAATGATGGAGAGAGCGAAGGTAAAGGGACTCTAAAGAGACCTGAAATTCAAGCCTCCTCCTAAAAAAATAGCAAACAACAAAAGACAAACAAAAAACAAACAAAAGCAAACAAACAAACAAAAACAAAACAAAAACAAACAAAATACAAACAAAATACAAACAAAATAAAAAACAAAATACAAACAAAAACCAAAACAAAACAAAAAACAAACAAAAACAAAAGCAAACAAAATACAAACAAAACAAAAAACAACAAAATAAAACAACAAAATACAAACAAAAACCAAAACCAAAACCAAAACCAAAACAAAAAAAACCAAAAAAACAAAAAAACATCTGTATATATATTTTTAAACTTGAATGAAAAATTATCTATTTAGAATTATAATAAAGTATATAGCCTTAATAAAATTTCAATGTTTCATTTCTATAGGGTCTTAAGTTTTTACTATCACCTTAAAGCTAATCTTGGCATAAAGCAATATTCCCATTAAAAAAACATCACAATTTTATTACTTTAAAAATATTAAACCCTAGTATTACATAATTTTTAAACTTCAATTATTTTGATATTATCTTTTATAAATAATAGCAAACACTTCACTCATACCGCAACTTTATTCATATCAAAATAGTTAACCTTATAATAAAAATCTATGTAAAAGCTCCTACAGCAGTTGTATGAAAAAAAAAAATCGAGCATATTTTATATATATCCACTATTGAAGTATTAATAATACCATGAATGTCTACAAAAGTGCAGAAGAACTGAAATCAGAGTTGAGTGAGTTTTTTGAAAGAGCTCCTAATGACTATGCTGTTGTAATTTCTCTTGGCAAAGAAAGCCGTGGTAAATCTGAATTTCTAGGGCATTTATTCCAAGACAAAAACATCCCCAACAAATCTTTGCTAAATACTAATCAAGGAACAATAGGATTTATTCCAAGAATTTACCATAACTTTATATTGTTAGACATGGAAGGGCTTGAGTCAAATAATAGTGATTTTACAAGAGATGCTTTTAATCTGTGCAGCACTATGGTCTTGTCAGATTTAATTTTACTTCATATTTCCCAAGATGATATAGAAAGCAATGATTTTATTACAAAATTCGCCTATAATTTTTGGCAAAGCGCAAAAACTTGTCTTAAACACAAAAGCAATCTTCCAAAAATTATTTTGTTGATAAGAAATCCTAAATGGTTTCGGGCAAGTGAAAAAATCAAAAAGGAATATGAAAATTTGATTCTAACATTTATATTCCTGGCTAATGAGAAGATAAGAGAAAATCATCGAAAATTTGTAGAGAATTTCCAAAATAAATCAAGTTCAAAGAAATTATCTTCAGAAGAGAAAAATGAAATGGAACAAGCATTACAAAGACTCCAGGAAGAACTAAAAAAATATGAATTAAAACTGGATTCTCACTTATAATGAAATGGAGCAAGCATTACAAAGACTCCAGGAAGAACTAAAAAAATATGAATTAAAACTGGATTCTCACTTTTGCATTTTTTATCAACTCGATCTAAACACTCAAAAAACTTATTAATGCATTTTTTATCAACTCGATCTAAACACTCAAAAAACTTATTATTATGAACTTTTGAATAAAGAAGATAATTTTGTTATTGAGTTTTCAAATTTTGAAGTATTAAATCAAAGAATACAAGACATTATTATTCAAGTAAGGCAGACTCTAATAGAAAAACAGAATTTTGACCCTAAACCTTTACATGGTGTAGATGCAGAAGTATCAGTAGTTTTACAAAGAATAATTCATGATTTATCTATACAAAATTATACAAGAAAACTTATAGAAAAAGTTTTTTTTGATATAAAATACGATATTTTCTTAAAATATCCTAGCGGGAATGGTTGTTTGAAACTTTTAGAACTATATAGCAAAGTGTCTGAATATGTAGAAAAAAGTAGTTCATCAATTAAATTTAAACCTGAATCTATTAATGAAACCAAAATAGCACAAATCAGAAATAACCATCAAGTTAAAATAACAGAAATTCTTGAAAAATATACTGAAGATAGAGATTTGATGATTGAAATTATCAGATATGTAAAATACTTAACTGCAATTTCATTTGCATGTAATTTTTCATTGGACCCAACGTTAAAAGAAAATTGTGTTTATCAAGCACTTGAATGTATTATTCATTATAGTAGTGATAGTGATATTATAAATCATACTATTTCGAAAATCAATTTTAGTATAACAAAATATCGATGCATGTTTTATTTTGATGAAGATGTTATTGAAATACTTAACATTCTAATGCCAAGAGATTTTAAGTTAATTGAATGTATTTATACTATTTACAATAAATTAATTGAACAAAGTTTAGAAAATGATTATCAATATACTGAAGTGTTAGACGAACAAATCCAACATTATAAAAAAGCAGATTACAGTAACCATATAATAAGTCTTTGCGAACTTTTTTTAAATACGATTTTATACAATCGTGATGAAATTGATTCATTCATCAACAAATTAAAAGATTTTCATGCTTTAGTTCTACTAGAAAAAGATAAAAATTTAATTGTTTTTATGGATAAAGGGCTAAATATGAAAACTATATCAAAAGTTGAAAAATTATATTCTTTTACTGTAATAGAAAGATTATTACCATCATTATCAGGTTTAATAATAGGAGTTGCTAGTTCAGTTGGTCGTAGTATAGCTATTGCTCTTGCAGCAGAAGCAGCCACAGCAGCAGCAGCAACTGCAACAGCAACTCTTTGGATTCCTGTTGCTGGATGGATTCTTTTTGGTGTAACAACTTTAGGAAGTATAGGTTGGGTTGCATATTCATATTTTAAAAAAGAAAATTCAGTTAAAATAGTTTTACCATATACAACAGGAAAAAATGAAAAAATTATCAATGTTTTAGTTTTTGAAGATTTATCAAATGGAAAACTTAGAAATAAAAAATTCAGTTTTGATGAAAATAAATTATCCTATGAAATAGAATTGTTTAATGAAACTACCAGCCAGAAATCTGCTTTTCTTTCGGTAAGATGTATTGTGATATTGTCTGATAAAGTTGCATCAGTTGAGAAAATTGTTGAGAAAAAGAAAAGTGAACTTGAAATCAAATATAGCCAAGCTTAGATAGTTTTTACTAGGTATAATTTAGACTTAACTTTTTATGTATAAAATATCAATGAATTTCAAATTTTTCTTTGATGCAAACAATAGAGAAACATAGAGAGTTGTGGGACAGGCAAGTGACATATAATTTTATAAATAATATTAG